>JAJIYU010006794.1:0-20110 GCA_030144865.1 Tinospora cordifolia | reverse complement strand
ACGTCTCAATTCTGGCAGAGCCTACAGAAGGAATTGGGGAGCAGATTGACCATGAGCACAGCCTTTCATCCACAGACAGATGGGCAGTCAGAGAGGGTCATACAGATATTGAAGGATATGCTAAGAGCATGTACCCTAGACTTCAAAGGAAACTGGAGTAAGCATCTACATCTTGCCGAGTTTGCATACAATAACAGTTATCAGACAAGCATCAAAATGGCTCCATATGAGGTATTGTACAGCATACCCTGTAGATCACCATCCTGTTGGGCAGAGTTTGAAGACCAGGTACTCACTGGACCCGAGTTAATTGAGGAGATGAGGTTGCAGGTGAAGCAAATCTAGAGGAGATCAGTTACAGCACAGAGCAGGCAGAAGAGCTATGTGGACAAGAGGAGAAGACCTCTACAGTTCTAGATTGGTGATCAGGTATTTTTGAAGATCAGCCCACAGAAGGGGATCAGACGATTTGGAGTGAAGGGAAGTTATCGCGTCGCTACATTGGTCCTTTTGAGATTGTCAAATGGGTTGGTGTTTGTGCAGATGAGTTGGATTTGCTGAATAGATTATCCCCAGTACAAAATGTGTTCCACGTTTCGATGCTTTGGAAGTACGAACCAGACCCATCTTATGTTTTACATGTGGACGAAATTGTATTCCGAGATGATGCTACTTACGAAGGACGAAATTTCTTTTAAGGGGGGTAGATTGTAATAAACAAAAATTTTATAACGCGTACACGTCAAAAATGAATTTTTAAATATTAAATAAATATAAAAATGTTCGAAAACATGATTTAAATATTTATTATAATATTTATTAAATAAATAAAATAAATCACATTGGTTATTTTTAATATTCGGATTTTTCAACGCGTAAATAGTGAAAATAAATTTTTAAAAATATTAAATAAATATAAAAATGACCAAAAATAAGATTTAAATGTTTATTATAATGTTTAGTAAAGAACTAAAATAAATTACGTTGGCACAAGTTGGCGAAAAATCGAAAACTAATTTTGATATTTATGGGGGCCTTTTAAACTGATTTCGAAAAAAAAAAAAGGGGAATTGGGAAAAAATTCCCTCTATGAATAGTAACCACAATTACTGTTCATTTACGGGTATTGTTCATCCGAGGCACTATTCATCTCATTTTTAATCACAAAACATATAAAACGAAAATAGAAAGAAATGGAAGACGCAATTTTTTTTTGGGGCTTTTGATTTTGGTAACCGGAGATCCGATTTTCGCCCGGAGACAATCAAAATGATCTAGATCAAGTCTAGAGCAATTCTAAGCATCTAAAGTAAGATTCTAAAGCTTTGAACTATTAAGATTTGAATTTTGTAGTTTGAATTGCGAATTTGAATTCGAGGGTTTCAAATTTGGGGTTTTTGATGTAAATAACGATCTGAAGAGCAAAGAGCTTAAATCTAGCTTGCTTACTGTAGAATAAGTGATTCTAGATTAGATTCTGTAAATTTTGACTGTTCATTTGTGATTTTTGACGGATCTGCGAGTATTGATTGAATCTGGCGAATTCGAAGGTACAAATCCTTTAATAGGCCATAAAACTCGATTCATTCATCCTTTGAAGTAGCAATCAGAATTAAAAGTGTTCAATACTTAGTTTGGAACGCGTGGACTGTATTTGTGCGTGTAGTTATGGAGAAATGAAATTTGGTATTTTCTGAAGGGGAAAAATTCTTTGCTACACAAATAAAACCTAATCTGAGCTTAGTTTGAAGCTAGGCTCAGTACTAAAAGTGTTCAATTATTCATGTGGGACGTGTAGACTGTGGTCTCGCATACTGTTGTTGGGAAATGAGGAAAGCTGAAAAATTGCCTAGTTTTGAACTGAGAATTTAACTGAAAATTCTCAAATAATTTTCAATGAACTTTGGAGAAAATTTTTGATGCACCATTTATGTTTAATGATGCAGAAGGACGACATTGATTGTGGTTGAGGTGATTTGCCATCCAGCAGTACTTTTTTCAGTTCAGGTGGGGTTGTTTTATCTCCACCTTTCTCTTTAGTATTATGCAAATATAGGATGCGAAATATGATTCTATGTTTAATTCCTGTACATAGTACCATGTTAGGGATGTATGGATTGTATGAAATGATTGATTGATATCCTGACGACCGGTTATATGCTTTCTAGCATAGGTATGCATGATGTATGTTTGCTTCAGTTACATGAACTAGAATGGTTAATAAACATGTCGCATGATGATTGGATTGACAACATGACTGTATAACTAAAGAACATTAATGGTTTATTAAGAATTCCACGTACCGGGGCGACGACGGGCAATTACTGACACATCGCGTTGAGGCTCTCCGGAGTCCCAGGATGTCATCATGGGTATCCCCCAACAAGGCCAAACTGCGAGCGCCGTATGAGACCTTTGAATTTTGAAAGTCATGAAGATTTTTCCCTTGGTTTCAGTATCTTCTTAGGTTGTGGTCTCAGAGGTAGACTTCTATTTTATAAAGATGTCATGTCTGATTGTGTTCAGGACCACAATTGGGATACCGAGGGTGGTTCACTCTTTCAGTTAATTCCTAATATCAGATGGTAGATTCCTGATATTAGAGCGCAACGGATAAATTGACTAAGTGTTTAAAACGCCCCTAATGATTTGAAACCGTTTGCATGTTTTGTATGCTTGTTTTTTTAATGCTATTGAGTGTAGGGGAGATTCACTAGGCTGTTGAGTTCATCCCTATTATCATTTTACAGGTACTCATGGCACAACTCTCAGTGAGGATGCAGATCGAAGACTGGAGGATTTATGGAGAGAGTGTGTGATATTTTGTGTTAAACTATCTCTCTGTTTTGAACAGTTTTTATGATGTATATTTTGGATTTGGGCCGGAGGGACATGTATCATATTTCTGTGTATGTATCTATAGGACTGTTTTACCATCTTGAACATTGTTTTTATTTTGATTGATAAACTGATGATTATTAGATATTGTATGTTAAACAGTGTTCAATGATTTCGAAAAATTTGATCCTAAAAATGCTTCCGCTATTATTATCTTGATTTCCAGTATGAATATGATTTTGAACATCAGGTGAATTTGATTTGAAATTAATTGCTTAGTGAAGCATGAATGAAATGATTATTTAAAATTATGAAATGATTTAAACCTCGTATATAGAGGTTAGTGAAAAGATGATGATGATTGTCGCACGCCCGATGCCTCGGCGGACCACGCGCCGAACTTGGAGCCGCGCGACGCCCGACGACAGGGCCCTAGATTGACAGATATGATGTCCGGCCTGGGGGCCGGGATGTGACAGTATAACATATGAATGATCAATGAATAGTGCGAGTAATAGTAGAATGTTGGTATAAAATAGCAAGCGATGGATAATGCATAAATAATGGTATAATGCAACTCATTATTAACCATAATAATAATACATGGTTTATTATTATTATTAATATTATTATTATTATTATTATTATTAATGCATGTATAGTTAGTGAAATTATGTAAGAATTTTACATTTTAAACGTACTCTATTATATTTTATATATTTATCTATGCTATATATAAGAACAATCTTTCAATACATGTAATATATTTATCTATGCTATATATAATAAAAACCTTTTATATTAAAGCGAATTTAGACTTAAATTTGATTTTTTTTAACTTTAGTCTATTTATTTATTAAAAATTTAGCTTTATCATTAAAAATTAAAAATTTAGTATTTCTTATAGCAAATACATACATATATTTGCTATTTTATATCAAATATATGTATGTATATTTGGGTATCAGTTAACCCAAATATATATATAGAAATATATATATATATATATATATATAATTATTTAGATAATGAATACAACATAAATAAAGGAACAACAATTTCATACTTCTATTATTCGATTGTTATTTTAATATTATCTCACTACTTATATATATATATATATATATATACAATTATTTATACATACAATTACTTAAATAATTGCTTATATATGTAAATAATGTGACATACAAATATCTATATATCTATATATATAATCGTTATACATACAATTATTTATATAATTGTTTAAACATGATATATATATATATATGCGTGCATTATTTGTCTATATATCTGTATTTCAAAAGGCTTTCTCCAAACTGGAGTAGATATAACAAGAGCCGATATTAGTGCACTTTTCAATGCTTTGAAAGCCTCCAAACACTCACCATTGAAATTGAATTCAGCTTCCTTAAGTAGATTGCATAAGGGGCGAGTGATTTGAGAGAAATTCTTTATAAAACGGCGATAGAACCTTGTACACCTCAAGAAACTGTGCACTTCTTAAGCAGACGTAGGTGGTTCAAATTTTTAATCACTTGGATCTTTGCACGGTCCACCTCAAGTCCTTCTGCATATACTTTATGTCCCAAGACAATGCCCTCTTGAACCATGAAGTGGCATTTCTCCCAGTGAAGCACTAGGTTCTTCTCTTCACAACAGGAGATAACTTTCTCTAAATTGAGTAAGCAGCCATCAAAAGTAGCACCAAATATGGAAAAATCATCCATGAATACTTCCATAATATCTTCTATCATATATGTAAAAATAATCATCATGCATCTCTGAAAAGTGGCTGGTCCATTACGTAAACCGAAAGGCGTCTTACGAACGCATAAGTACCATATGGACACGTAAAAGTAGTATTCTCTTGATCTTCTAGTGCAATGATAATTTGATTGTAGCCTGATTGCCCATCTAAGAAGGATTAGAAATCATAACATGCAATTCGGTCTAACATTTGATCCACGAATGTCAGAGGAAAGTGATCTTTTCTGGTGGCCTTGTTCAGTTTCCTATAATCAATGCACACACGCCACACTGTAGTAGTTTTGGAAGCAATGGTCTCACACTTTTCATTAGTAATTACAATGATTCCTCCCTTCTTTGGCACCACATGAATATGACTGACCCACTGTGAATCTGAAATAGCATAGATGATGCTTGCTTTAAGCCACTTCATCACATCTTTCTTTACCACTTCCTTCATTATAGGATTTAGTCTCCGTTGATGCTCCATTGTAGGTTTATGAGATTCTTCCATTAAAATCTTGTGCATGCAAATAGTCAGACTAATACCCCATATCTTCAATTGTCCACCCAATAGCAGACTTATGTTCCCTAAGCACTCATAATAGTGTTTCTTCTTGAATAGAGATTAAATAAGAAGACATAATGACTGGTAAGGACAATACTCCACCCAAATAGGCATATTTGAGATTATTAGGAAGGGGTTTCAAGTCAATGGCCTTAGAAATATCTTGGAGATTTTTAGATTGGGTGGAATTAGGTAAGGGAGTGTGTGTGCTATTAGGCTCAAGTGGGGAGGCTTCCAAGGCAAGAACATTTAGTTTCTCATTTTCAGTCATGGGTTCGAAAAGGGAAATAGAGAGAGAGCTGTACCCAAGCAAATCATCTTGAGAGCTTAGTTCATCCACCACTTCAACAATGCAAGAATTGATGACCTCAATTCTTTTGCATTCATATAGGTCACTGGGGAATTGCATAGCCTTATAGATATTAAAAACCACTTTTTCTTCATTCACCCTTAAGGTAAGCTCGCCTTTGTGTACATCGATCAATGCATGGCCTGTAGCTAGGAATGGCTTCCCAAGAATAAGCAAAATCTCAACATCTTCTTCTATATCCAAACAACAAAGTCAACGTGAAATATGAACTTGTCCACCTTTACCAAAACATCTTCAACTATACTTCGTAGATAAGTGAGAGATCTATTTGCAAGCTGAAGAGTGCCTTCTATAGGCCAACCTCTTACACAGTGACATGGGTATGAGATTGATGCTTACCCCCAAATCACAGATTGCCTTCTCGAAGACTTCTAACCCCATGATGCATGGAATGGTGAAGCTTTCTGGATCTTTTAACTTTTGAGGAAATCTTCTTTGAAGGATTGTACGCATTTTTTCAGTTAGCTTCACTGTCTCAAAATTTACAAGCTTCCTCTTCTTAGACATAATCTCCTTCATGAATTTGGCATAATTAGGCATTTGTTGTAGAGCATTTGCAAAGGGAATATTAATGTGTATCTTCTTGAACATCTCCAAAAACTTACCAAATTGATTATCCAGCTTCTTTTTTCGAAACCTTTGAGGGAATGGTAATGGTGGAGGTTCAAGGATTTTGCCCCCTTGAATAGTAATCTTGTAATATCTCACATCGATTTGACATAGAGTGATGCCTGGGCTAAATGAGCAATCGCGAGCCTTACTAATGCCGAACGCTTTTGGGAGACTCAGGTTTGAGTCTTGTCAAGCATAAAACCTTGCACCTAGTCAGTGTTGGCTAAGGTGGGGATAATATCGTTACGGTGGGCCCAGGTTGTTACAAATGGTATAAGAACCACTTTAGGTGTGATAGAGGTGTAAGTCCTGAGGACAGGACTACTCCAAGGGGGGTGGATTGTAATATCCCACATCGGTCCAACACTAGAGCGATGCTTGGGCTAAATGAGCAATTGCGAGCCTCACTAGTGTCGAGCGCTTTTGGGAGACTCAGGTTCGAGTCTTGTCAAAAGCAAAAACCTGCGCCCAGTCAATGGTAGCTAAAGTAGGGACAATATTGATTGTGGGCTCAGGTTGTTACAAACCTCATAAGGTTTCCCTTGTTTCTTTTATAAAAGTTCAGGTTGCTCAGCTAGTGGACCTGGGGCATCCTTCTCAAAATTGTCAATTTCTCCAATTTCAGCAGATGGGTTGACCGAGTGAAGAGGACTAGCAACCCCTTTCCCACTTATATTCATCACTGCCTTGCAACTCTCCTTGGGATTTATCTGAGTATCACTAGGGAATGAGTTGCGCTGCTGGCTTGAAACTATCTGTGCTAGCTGCCCCACTTAAGTCTCTAAGCTCTTGACTGTATCATTTATGTTTCCAATCTGAATTTCAATACTTGAGACACTATTATCATTCTTGTCCATTCTCCCTATCAATTCCTTGAAGAACCGAGTATGCATATTCATCATCTCATCTAACTTGTCTTCTAAGGAAGGCTTCTTATCTTGTAGGGGTTGTTGTGGAACAAAACCTAGTGGAAGTTGCTGAGCATTTCTACTATTTACATAAGAAAATTTCTCATGATTCCTGATTCCTGGATGATAGTACTTTATTACATTATACTCTCCAGATGGACTTTGATAACCACTGAATCTATTCATGGCGTTCAATTGTTCAATAGAAGCTTTTCCAGTAAAAGGTGTTTTGTTTGCTTCTACTATTGCATGAACGGGCCGATTTTGTTGATTCTGAAAATGTCCACTGCTGCTTTTTTTCTTCTACCAAGTTCAACCAATGAGTCATGGCGGCAATTTGGGCATGTAAATCATTTATATCATCAACCTTGTGTATACCAACCCTCTTTACTGATCTTCTTTCTGTACCATGGCCACATGCATTTGCTGCCATATTTTCAATGAGTTGGGTGGCATTAGTAGTAGACTTTCCCATCAACGAACCTTCGACTAAAGAATCTACCAAGGTTCTAGTAGGTCTTGTGAATCAACTATACAACATCTGAATTTGAAGCCACGGGAGATATTCGTGTTGTGGGTGTCATCTCAATAAGTCCTTGAATCTCTCCCAAGCTTCATAAAGAGACTAGAACTCAAATTTCTTGAATGAGCTAATTTCACCCTGCAATTGATGTAGCTTAGCTGGTGTGAAATACTTCTGGAAGAATTATGACCCTGTCCTCCTATGTGGTAATGCTTACCAGAAGTAGTGTTCGCAACCAATTCCTAGGTTTATCCCTTAGAAAGAAAGGGAAAACCCTTAGCCTTAACTGATCTTCGGTTACCTCGTTCATCTTCACAGTGTCACAAATCTCCATGAAAGAATTGAGGTGTGCCATTGGCGTCCTAGCTATCCCAGAATAACTGTTGTTCAATATGGATTTGAAAAAATCCCATAACAGTGCATCTCCATTATTCCCCACACCGGAAGTTCCACTATCAGCCATAGTTGACACACGTCTTTTGGCTTCTAACTAGATTTGCTTAATGGTCTTGAACAAATATGGATCGTGCACTTCAAAAAAACCTCTACTCATGCAAAACTTGAAACATCACAAAAAAACACAAGATCAAGTGTATTCAATAAAGTTAAAAAGAAAATATACTCCATCAAAATTAAAATTAAAATTAAAATTTGCCTTAATTAAAACTAAACCAAGTTCAATTGGTTTTAAGACAATTAACACCGCCCTCGAAAACAACGCCAAAAACTTGTTGACAATCTTGTAAGTACACGATATTACAATAGTAATAACTAGTAGAGATCGAGTATCGTCCTCAGGGAATGGATACTAGTTAACGATATCTTAAATCCCAATTTAGTCTTAGCATTCACTTTATTAAGGCTCTTAAATGAGTTTGGTTTGTTCAAGTCCAAATTTGAATTGAAAATAATTGAAAGCAATGAAATTATGTTCTGAAAACCATTTTTAGTAATTATCTAGGATAGTAAATTATTTTATTCTCACTTTTAATTCATATTCCAATTAATTAAATCCCTATTTATGTAGGTTCTAGCACTTATTATCAAAGCTCTCTCCCAAGGCACCTTAACACCTATTAGTCTCATTTCCTAATATCCTCTCTTGAGGCGCACAGTTAACAATCTAATGCTTTACAAATAGTAATCACGTGCAACTTCCTAGACAATCAACAACCTCTTGATCAATCAATTGATCTAGGTCTATATTGTGATAGTCCAACCATTAAACCTCTCTCCCGAGTTAATTTAATAGTTTGAGATTATATTGTTCATGGCAAGTAAATAATAAGCATTAAACACCTAGAATATGAAACATAACATCAAAATCAATTAATTGGAATATTGAATCTCATGATCATACAATAGAAATTTACATCCTAGACTTTAGATTGACTAGCCAGACATAGTATTTAGTTCAAGCATCATACTCAACTTTTGATCTTGAATCTTCAATTCTTCGTTGTTCTCGCTCTTCATCTACTCTTGGTCATCAAAGTCAACTATTCTTCGAAGTTTAGAACCCTTAAACCCTAATACCTTATAATCCTTAACGCATATCAAAACATGATTCTCGAATTCTAGTGTTCGCGATCAGTGTGCTTGGTTACTATTTTGTTCCAAAATTTCCCTTTTAGTTATCGCAGTAATCAGTACAGTGACCACAGTAACCAGTGTAACATGATTTTCTTTGATTTTCTAGCTTTTTTTCAATTACCTTAGTTATTCGTTCCTTTACCGCAATCATTGGTTGTTCTTTCATGTTTTCAGCCTTTTTTTTGCTTCACTGTGTTGTAATCATCTCTTTGCTTCATTCCTCTCCTACACAAACACTAAAAACCTTTCCCAAACATTATTTTTTCATAAAAATGTCATAAACAACACTTAACAATTCTCAAATGCAATGAAACATGCAATTCATATCATAAATGTTTATGCAACTAATTATACACAAATATACTTGATTTCCTACTAAACTTCTATAAAATGCATGATTACCGTGGTAGTGTATCACGTTACTGCGATAGTACGTGATTCTATATGAGCCATTCTTGCATAAAAACCCTAATTCTCATTCATTCTATCACACAATTACTCAAACCTTTCTAGAAACCCTAACCAACCATCACTAGTCGAGTTCTCCTCATTTGAGACACATTCCACGTTCATTCTAAGCTACCCAAATTCTCTGCAACAGATGTTCAAGCAAAGATTGAAGTTGAACTGTATAACCGATGATGAGCTCGATTACTGCAACTTCATGAATGGTTGCAGACAAGGTAAATGTCAGTTTTCACACTGAATACTTGTTTCTCATTACTATTTGTGTTTTCTAAGCATATAAAGGTCCCTTCTGATATAACATATCATTGGAAGTGTTTGAGACACCCATTTGAGGAGAATGAAAGAGGAGATGTGTAGGCTTAAGGTATAAAACACTTCTACTGGTTGTAATGCACACTTTGAGTCTTAAGTTAGTATGTCACAATGCTAAGAAAAGGAAGAAAAAAAGAGGTGAAGAATAACTTGCACGAATAGTGCAGTTTGCTAGAAATCACGTGACTACTGCAGTAGTGCATTGTGCATAAAAATTTCCTCTCAAGTTACCATGATAAGGCATCGCAAAATTTGATTGTTTTGGTCTCTTCATGCACAAACTTTGATCACCACAGTGTTTCCCTACCCTATCACGGTACGTAGGATAAAACTAAACCAACACATGTTTACTATGACTTCTTTACACCCGACAAACCATATAGATTTGAGAATCATTATATTATAGTTTAAAAACACTATAAATGCCTCTATTCCTAAGGATAATGGTATTGAATTCTTAAAGGTAGTGCGCTAAAGACTATCAAATATAGAAGCAAGGATTTGAAGGAATCTAACAAGGAAATAGTTGTAAGTGATTACATTGCTCTCTAGTATTATTTAAAATTTTAATGTTGAACATGTTGTGTGTTTACATTGCTTTGAATCCCTAGAAGCATGCTAGGGTGCTCTTAAATAATGATTTGATGTCATGATTTTATATGTTTACATGAATGTTTGGATAACATGATCGTTTTATCCATGTTTGATATTACATGTTCTTAATGAAAACATAATGACCTATCTCCACATGTCATGATATGTACCACTATAGTCCCTCATTTTTTGTTAGCAACAACGGCTTAGCCGACAAGCCGTTGTAAATATATAAATTACGACTTGTTAATACATGTCGTGATATGTGCTTTATATTTTTTTTAAACTCAACAACGGCTTGGCAGACAAGCCGTTGTAAATACACAAATTATAGCATGTTTAGACATGTCGTGAAATGTACTCCGCATTTTTTTAAGTCAACAACAGCTTAGCCGACATGCCCTTTTTTTGTGTAAATAATGCATTCATTAACGACATATTTTACATGCCGTAAAATGTTATTTTTAAATGTTATTGTAATTTTAAGGTGGTTTTTAACGGCATACATTTTTCATGTGCCGTTAAAGATATGTTTTAACAGCTTTATAAAATACATGTCATTATAATTAAGTCGTTGAAAGTGTTTTTTCTTGTAGTGTATAACATGAAATATGTATGACCGTATCCTAGATATCATGAGATGATTAACATGTCTGATTTATGGTTATAAGTAACGTATGCTCTATGATGAAATGATATACATGTGTATCATGATGAAATGAGTGGTTGTATAATTTCAATCACATTAAATTAAGATTTAAACCACGTACCGTCACAATGGTCCACGAGGGATCACTGTGGATGTTCTCGTGATTGGAACAATGGGTTTATCCTTAGTTCTTGATGACAGAATAATGGGTGTGTCTCTAGCTCTTGGCGATGGAGCAATGGGTGTATCCTTAGTTCCTGGGTTGGGTGATAGGTGTATCCGTATATCCCATTTGGAATCTGACATTTAGTGCATTTTATTTTTCTCATTTGATATGATGATGAGAAAAGACTAAGGTTAAGCCCTTCTATCTAATTAACGACTATTTAACAATCTAATGTTTGAAATGCCTAACATATAAGTATTTGTGTGTTCCGTATTTTTTATTTAAATAATGCTATGGATATACTATGTATGATCCACTAGGCTCTTGAGCTCACCCTACCTTTGCATTTTAGATAACCCTTGAGGTGGTACTGAGTAATGTGTTAGTTAGCTTCAAACCTCATTGTGGAGGTTGTTATGTGATTTCCATTTTTACTATTTGATTTAGACTAGGCAGATGGCCCTCCAGATTAATTTCATTGTTGATTCTCTTTATAGTTTAGATTTCGGCCACATGGGCCATGTTTTAGAGATTTTACTTGGAGATTTCATTTCAAACATTGTCGAGTTTGAAATTTGAAATTTGAAATTTGATGATTAAATTGTTTAGTTATCTTTTTATTATGACATGAAATATCTATTGCTATGTCCAAGAGACTGATAAGTGATTTATATGAGATTTGGTGTGTCCAGAAGGTTGTTGATGAGGTTCGAATGCGTGATAGTAACATCCTAGTTCTCAGTGGTGACATGTGTATGGTAATTAATGTTGAATGGGCATGTTTCTCCATGCACGACCCCAATACAACTAAAAGGAAAGGACCAAGAACTGGGGTATTACACAAAATGACGATAATAGCCTACTATACCCAAGAAGCTGCGAATCTTGGTCATTGTGGTAGGTCTCGATCAGCTAATAATTGCCTCAACCTTAGTAGGTCAAAAAAATACCCTCAACCCAACCACATGACTCAAAAATTACACTTTTGATAACCAAAACTCACATTTAATGAACTTAGCATACAATCTATGCTCGCTCAAAGTTTATAATGTGATCATCAAGTGTTCAGCATGCTCTTCATGAGACCTTGAATTGATTAAGATGTCATTGATGAAGATAGACCCAAAGCTATCGAGGTATGGTAAAATACTCTTTGCATAAGGTCCATAATCACTTTAGCACCCTTGAGCTGATCAAATGAGTCATCAATATTTGGAAGAGGATGCTTATTCTTGATAGTCACATTGTTCAACTGACGATGGTCGATGCATAGCCGAAGGCTCCCATCCATCTTCTTTACAAACAATAGTGGAGCACCCAAGGTGACACACTAGGGGTAATGAAACCCTTATCCAACAACTCCTCTAACTAGGCCTTCAACTCCTACAATTTTTTAGGCACCAAGTGGCAAGGAGGAATCAACATTGGTTGCGTCCCTATAATGACTTCAATAATGAAGTAGATCTCCTACTCAGGGGGCAAGACAGGAAGATTCTTAGGGAATACATTAGGAAAATCTCTTGCAACTAAAATCTCATTGATACTCAATCATGAAGGTGCCTCATCTATGGTGGTCAAACTAGCTAGAGCATCCATATGACACTGTGACACTAATCTGCCATCAGTACTCTATCTATTAGAAGTTCTAGTCTAAAATACAACAATAGGATGCCTTGGAATTTCAAACACAACCCTCTTGGCAAAGCAATCGACATATGCATGACACACGACTAGCCAATCCATCCCTAGTATGGCATTGAACTCGAGGAACTCCAACATTTTGGAAGTCTATAATTGTCTCAAAGTCTCCTAATTTAAGCACAAACCCCTCACAAATCATGTTACGATAAATACGTTCACCGACGATAGTACTCAACATTCGACACATCCGAACATAAAAAGGCAAGGTAAAACCAACATCAATCAGAACATAGATAGATAAATCATATAATGAGACAGTACCTTCCACCAAGGTCCTTATTGAGTTAGGTCAGGCTAAGTGATGGCATGTACGCTATCTCTGATGGCTAGGGCAGAAATACTAGGACCAACTACAAGAGTCGGACACTCAAACCACTTGTGTCCAACTTGTCCACACTAACAACATGTAAGGGGTAGCCTCTGTTCACCCTAGTAACTTTGGCTTTGTCTACAGCCTCAACCACAGACTCTACCTCAACCACCAAAAATGTACTATGTTGTTATTTTAGTGTTTGTGACTAAATAGGAGTGGTTGCAAGTGTAACTGCCTTCATAACGGCCTAATCGGGACCAGTACTAGACTATCCCTCAACAAACTTCCTCTTCCTATGCCTCTAGTGGGGACCATGACCCCAATAACCTCCAAATCCTCCTTTGTATAATGGCTAAGTTTGGAACTATACCTACCTCTATGGTTGTGCCTGGGAGGTACTACTCAGTACAATACAAATCTCACAACGTTCATCTAATCCATCCATCTCATATTATAGGGCTTCTCTCTAGATTTTTTTTAGGCCTGAGCCCTAGAATTGGTAATCACCTGCTTGATGGCGGTGTCTCTATTGCTGACGAGGATGACTCATTGCTATGTCTCTCGGCCTTAAGGCAATCCAAGCGCTGATGGACCAAGGTGTTATGTGCATTGAGTAAAGCCTCTAGTCTCTGAAATGGATCTATTTCAATCTCAAGTTGAGGAGGTGGTGGTTGCGTCAACTCCCTAAACTTGAGCGGTGGCATACCCTACCTGGGTGGTGCTCTACCTCGCCTAGGCGACATCTCTATCTACATTTCAAATTTAATTATTAGTCATTCATCCATTTAAAATAGACCCAAACCTACACTTTGTAATATTGTAAAATACGTTTCATTATTGATAGTTTTCCCTCTTTCTTTAAGTTTTGGGTTTCTTTTTTTTACTTTTATAGCTACTCTAATGTTGCCTAGGTTCTTTAGTTATTAGTGTTTTTCAATTTTGAACCTAGACTTTGATACCAACGCTATCAAAACCCCTTCCCTAGGTCGAAGGGCGGCCCAATTGGTACAGTAACTGAACTCACTCACTCATCAAGTCAAGTTCCTCCAATTACTATTAAGCCTTTCAATTACAATCCAAAGTAACATAACATTTTAATTAAATCCACAAGCAAATACTCCTTTCAAACAAAGAAGTTGGCTATTACATATTACATTTTGTCTCGTTTCAAAATATACAGCTGACCATTAATTTGATGCACACAAGTGACCAACCTTTGTCAGTCATCAATGAACCTGAAATGCTAGTAGAGTAGTGAGCCTTAATTGCAACATGGCTTATTGAGCAGTCAATCTAACATATTACCTATAACCATCATTCCAAAAACAAAAAAAAAAACAATGCATGCATGAATAGTAATGATGAAAATAGTGCTCGAGAACAAGGAATGTAGTAAAAACAATTGTAAACAATGCATCAGTTAAGGAATAATAGTTTGAATAGATGCTAATTAAAAACTATATCTTAACTAAAGTTTCAAATCATCAAATCCAACCCTATGTCATCGCTCAAGTAGGTCATGAGTTAGGCATACCGGCCACTCAAATGGGTCATGAGCTATGCGTATCCCTCAAATACCCTAACCTCGAGCTCGATCCTCAAGAGTCATCACTCGAATAGGTCAAAGGTTAAGCACACAGATCATATGCCCTAATCTTGTAATATCTCAAAAGTTTATAAAACCTCTACATCACTAATGAATAGTTAAAATAAAATAATAAATTAAATAAACAAGAAAATAATAACATAGTTAAAAACCACATAGAATAAGTCTAAATAAACTTAAAATAAACATAAAAATGATATAAATTCGAAAAGTACGAGAACTGGCAAAGAAAAGATGCAAAATTCCAAAAATTGCATAGTTAATGCGGTAATAAAAGTCAATGACTGCAGTAATCCCAAACAAACCCAAAAAATAGAAAGAAATGTGTCACCATGGTTATTGCAGTAATGCTATAATAAGCCCGATAATTCTTGGATGACCACGGTAATCATAGGAGAACCCCAGAAATAGATCAAGTGTATCGTCCTAGTTACCATGGTTGGTATTACCGTGGTAATCTTAGGATGACCATGGTAATTCACGAATTTTATAAATAGGCAATGTTCGTGGAAGACCCCAGATTTGAGTTTTTGTGTGTCGTAACTTGGGGTTTTTCTCCTAAACCCTAACTGAGCTTTCTAATCTCATTTCTTAGCATTTCTTTTGAGTTCTAAATGGGATTAAGCTCTCACAAATCCCTCTCTATAGGTTTGTTAGCCCGGATCCGTAAAGAACAAGCTCCACCAAGAAGAGGATCCATGGAGTTGTGCTCCAAGACATCTTGTGCTCAGGTAAAAATCACGAAACCCTCTTGAAATCATGATTTCATGGCATTGTGAATCATTTTCCTAAGTTTAAACACGTTTTCCTTTGAAGCACACATGATATGAGGGTTGCGAGACATTGGTTTGGAGTGAAGCAAAGGAGGAAAGCATTGATCTTCAAGCTATGAAGATTTCCTTTAGTTTAACGTGTGTTTTAAGCCTAATGTGCATGTATTGAGGTGTTAAACACATGTTGCCGATTTCGCATTACTATGGTAACTCATCATGTACCCCGTCTTTCCTCTTGTTTTTGTTCCAGTCTTGGGTATATCGTGAATTACATATGCAAGAAACATGAACCTAGGGTTTTGACCATTTTTAATGCTTTAGACTCACAAAGACCTTGGTATGAAAACCTTATAGATCTAAAGCGCGCACGGCAAGGGGCAAGGGCACAAGGAAAGGAGATACAAGGTGGGTGTGGTTTCCATATTCCTTAGCCTTTTTTAAACTTTGAATGCAAAGCATGTTGTATGTTTATTTTTAATGAACACTTCACTACAAGAAATTGATGATACAACAATGTCAATTCTACAACGTGCAACAATGATCATTTTAATAGAAGGCGTACAACAACGTTCATAAAATGTATATTGTAAAATCACTTATGTAAAATGTGTACGCAACGTTCACCATGGGAACGTTGTTGAAAAGGTCATCACAACAAGCATACGAACGTTGTTCTATGTTACAACAATCATAGTTGTTCGTTGTTGAATGACACATTCTATAACGTTTGTTAGTCGACTGTTGTTAAAAGAACGTAAGTTATTACAACATACATTCATGAACATTGTCTATAGCCGCATATAACAACGTTCATTTTACCACTGTAAACGTATTACGTTATATATATACATACGTTACTTATATTTTATACCTATATAATACCACTAATGCGTGAATAATAGTATAATCCGTGAATGGAGGTATAATGTAGGCATAACGATCGAATAATGTGCACATAAAGATATAGGGATAATGATAAAATAATGTGTGAACAATAGTATAACCCGTGAATAGTGGTATAATGTAGGTATAATGCTAGAATAAGGCACGTATAAAAATATTGGGATATCAATCGAATATTGCATGAATAATATATTAAGTATATATAACACGTGAAATGTTGTATAATGTAGGAATAAACATTGAATAATACACGTATAAAAATGTAGCGATATCGATCGAATATTGTGTGAATAATATATATGGTATATATAACACGTGAAATGTTGTATAATGTAAGAATAAATATTGAATAATACACGTATAAAAATCTAGCGAATACAATCGAATAATTAATTCGTAAATAGTGGTATAATATAGGTATAACGCTAGAGTAATGCACGTATAAAAATGTAGGGATATCGATCGAATATTGCATGAATAATATATATGGTATATATAACACATGAAATGTGGTATAATGTTGGAATAAATATTGAATAATACATATATAAAATCTAGTGATAAAAATCGAATAATTAATTCGTGAATGATGGTGTGTGCATATATATATATATAACCAGTAAACTGTAGTATAATGTAAGGATAAATATCGAATAATACGTGTATAAAAATCTAGCAATAACGTTTGAATAATGGTATAAATAACCAGTGAAATGTTGTATAATGTAGGAATAAAGATCGAATAATGCGTGTATGATATATATATATATAACCCGTAAAATGCAGTATAATATAAGGATAAAGATCGAATAATGTGTGTACAAAAATCTAGCGATAACGATAGAATAATGCGTGAATAATGGTATGAATAAGCCCTGAAATGTGGTATAATATAGGGATAAAGATCGAATAAAATCAGTATAATAACCTATGAATAAAAACCCGTGAAATGTGGTATAAGGCCTGAATAATGGTATGAATAACCCGATAATTGATCACTTGTATCATTTTCGAATAAAATCAGTATAATAAAGTTTATATATTAATAGCATTATTCATAGATGAGTCAAAAATAAAACAATTTGCGTCAGAAGACAAAATAAAATAAGAAAATTCAAATGAAAAATAGTTGAGATTTTTATAAATGAACCATAATTGTGTTCAAATTGTACATATCTGAAATATCAAAAATGGTATTACACATTGTCCTTGAAAAACTGTGATGCAAGATATGACGGCCTAGCTTCTTCCATTCTTCACTTCTTTAAGACCCACTATGATTGGATCCTACTGTCAACACTGAATCAACCTGATCTTTCATCGTCACTCTTAGTGCCTTCATTCTGCGTCATTCTACCATGCAAGTACAAATTAAGAGCTACCCTTTTTCTGTTGCTCACCACATCAAAATCATGTGAAATTTCCTTTCCGGTGGCAAAACATTCAGCAAAATAAAACATGAACATTCCACAATCACACTCATCTTGCTCTAGTAGACTATCAACCACTTGTACCTTGAATGGCTCTTTCCCAAGTCTATCCTTTTTGTCAACTTTCAATTCGTAAAATCTAATCATCTCAAGATAAAAAGGAAGAATGGTGGAATAAGCTTGAACTGCCTCCATTGACGCAGCATCAACGGTAGGAATACACAGGGAATTGTAAACATATATGCAACCCTCGTGAATGCTGATGCAACCTAGTATCCAGTAGAACACAGCCACAACATTAATAGGGAAAATAACGTAGTCAACATCATACCACGGAGTGTTGCAGTACATGTAGTGCCCTAGCATATACTCCATAATTACCATATCATCCCCTAAAACAGATGCATCGTTCTCTTTGTCGAATCTACCATAAACAGACTGCAACTTTTGATCGAAAAAGTTATCTGTCATTGTACACTTCATCTTAATCGATTCTTCATACTTGCTTTTCTTGCGCAAGTAATAGAACATCACATCTACATGCTGCAAATACAAAATTTTTAAATTAAAATAAAAGATTTGTGTCATGAATAAAAATTGTATAAATATGAAACATTCAAAACATAATAAGTATGTTGTTTGTATAACATCTCATTATACTGAAATAATAAACACAACAGAGTTTAAGAACATGTTACATAGATGATATTGGTATCATATCAGTACAATATGTATACAAAACAACATAACATAGTTTAAGGACATGAAATATATAGGTGAAACTGGTATCATATCGGTATAATATGTATATACAGTGTAATAAACCAAATTTTTATAACGTGTACATGTCAAAAATAAATTCTTAAATATATTAAATAAATATAAAAATGTTCGAAAACATGATTTAAATATTTGTTATAATTTTTATAATTAATAAAATAAATTACATTGGTTATTTTTAATATTGGGATTTTTCAACGCATAAATAGTGAAAATGAATTTTTAAAAATATTAAATAAATATAAAAATAACCAGAAAAAGGATTTAAATGTTTATTAAAGAAATAAAATAAATTATGTTGGTTCAAGTTGGCGAAAAATCGGAAACTAATTTTGATACTTATGGGGGTTTATTGAACTAATTTCAGAAAAAAAGGGGGAACTGGACAAAATTTTTCTTTATGAACAGTAACCATAGTATTGTTCATGTGCGCGTACTGTTCATCCGAGTTACTGTTCATCCCTTTTAAAACCAAAAACCAGAAGAACGAAAATTGAAGGAAATTTGTGATTTTGGGGCTTCTGTTTTTAGGTCACCAAAGATCCGATTCTCGCCCGGAGACAGTCAAAACGATCCAGATCGAGTCTAGAGCAATCTTAAGCATCTAAGGTAAGATTTTAAAGCCCTGAACTATTAAGATCTGAATTCTATAGTTTGAATTGCAAATTTGAATTTGAGGGTTTCAAATTTGGGATTTTTTATGTAAATCACGATCTGAAGCGCAAAGAGCTCAGATCTAGCTTGCTTATTGTAGAATAAGTGATTCTAGACTAGATTCTGTGAATTTTGACTGTTCATTTGTGATTTTTGACGGATCTGCGAGTTTTAATTGAATCTGGCAAATTCGAAGGTGCAAATCCTTTGATAGGCCATAAAACTCGATCCGTTCATCCTTTGACGTAGTAGTCAGAATTAAAAGTGTTTAATACTTAGTTTGGAACGCGTGGACTGTATTTGTGCTTGTAGTTACGGAGAAATGAAATTTGGGATTTTCTAAAGGGGAAAAATTCTTTGATACACAAATAAAACCCAATCTAAGCTTAATTTGAAGCTAGGCTCAGTACTAAAAGTGTTCAGTTATTCATGTGGGACATGTATACTATGGTCTCGCGTACTGTTATTGAGAAATGAGGAAAGCTAAAAAAAATTGCCTAGTTTTGAACTGAGAATTTAACTGAAAATTCTCAAATAATTTTGAATGAGCTTTAGAGTAAATTTTTGATGCACCATTTATGTTTAATGATGCAGAGG
>JAJIYU010006793.1:0-20080 GCA_030144865.1 Tinospora cordifolia | reverse complement strand
CTAATTTTTTCCTTTTTAATTATTTAATATTATATTTATTTGACATTTTATTCCTTATTTCCCTATTTTTGCCTTCATTTCTTTATTTCATATATTCATATATATATATATGTGTGTGTGTGTGTGTGTGTGTGTGTATTTCATATTTTTATTTTTGAGAAAGATAGAGTTATATGTGTGTGTAATTTGCTCTACTTACGTTATGATTGATAATTAATTCAATAATTGTTCTATTATTTGTATAATTACAAAATAATTCTTATACAAACAATATTTGATAGATTGATTAATCTTAAATCAAATGTTAGGTAATCCTAATATTTTATTTTCCTCCAATCATTTTAAAATTTCTTTCTCAATTTTATTTCATTAATATCTTCTTTTGTTGACAAAATTATGGGGTGTTACACCTTCTAGACTATGCATGTGATTTGTAGTTATCATTTCATTCATAGAAATCATTTTCTAATACCTTAAGTACACAAACTCTCTCGATGTTCTCTTGTATCCATCCTTCGCTCAAGTCAAACTAAAGTAGGATAATAGGTTTTTCTTTTAGGTTGTAATTTGGTTTGGTTAGGATAAATGTGATAGGTTTTACTTCTGACTAAAATGCACACTCATAGCAAAGAAAACAACCTTCTTTGTATGATCATTTATATTCATGATCCCCTTTTGTATACTCCTTTGTTCGTACCCTCAACCTTGCTTTCATGGCTCCCCCAAACTTATAATTTCACATGCATTTCAATTGGAGCCCATATATACGCCCATAAACAAACCGAAGACTCAACATTCATCAATAAGACTAAATTATTGCATAAGAATATATGCTTTTTTTATAGAATATTAATCAAAGAAATAAGCATACCAATGATTGCCTCCCTTCCTTCATCACCGAATCATTCTCATTATTATGAGTGCACACTAATAGGTTCAATTGAGATAATCATGAAAATTAATGTGTGTATTTAGTGTTTCGATTTATTTCAAAGAATTAGGCTTAAAGGCTCAAAATTGGTTGCAAAGGGACTTTTAAGTGCTAGCATTAGTATTTAGGCTCAAACTTAAACAATAATGGCCTACATCCTCTCCCTCCCAGAGTTATTGCTAAGCAATGTTCATAATATAATTGAACACTTTAAGAGTCTGTGGAAAATTCTCTCTACTTGTGTTGTGATTTCTAGTCCCCAATTTTCTTAATTTTTGGATTCTTAATTTACCTAAGGCTAAAGAGTTTTGTTAAAGTCAAATTTTGGATAAACTAAGCATGCAAACTATTTGAACGATCCTAAGTTCTTTATCTCATCACACTAGATGGATTTTCAATTTCATAGGTTATTCAGTAAACTTTTTCAAAGGAAAATATGGCATGAATTTAGCTTGAATGTGAGCTATATGTTTATGTCCTAATGCCTAAACAAACTTTCAATGAAAAAGAATTTGTGATATGCCTGTAAATATGCAATTTAGGTCCAACGTAGTACAAAACTTAAAAGAAATCGACCTAAATTGAAGAAGATTTTCTTCAAGGCAACCCCAAACTTAAAATGTGCCTTGTCCTCAAGAGCACAATTCCAACATGTCATTCAAATACCAAGAGTGTCACAATGATTTACAAACATCCATATATGTACTTGCTTTCACAACATACATAGAAGAAATAGATAGCAAGCATGATTAATCATGATTAATAGATAAATCATTCATTGAAAAAACTAAATCTGAAATCATTGAATTCATAAGATCAAAGTGCAAGGAGTTTGGAAGTTTCAGTGATAAGAAAATAAAATAGATGTTCAATGAAAATTATATGAAATGATTGTTTAGCATCATCTTTGAAGAATTATACCTCCGAAAAATTATCAAAATTAGCAGAATGGACACTATTATATTTTAAATTGAAGAACCCAATAGAATAGTTGCATCCAAAATCATTCAATTCATGCATATGAGAATAATTGGATCATGTTAATATGCTCAATGCATAGAACTAAATTTCAAGACAAATTCAAACTAAAAATGGGCATGTAATTTACAAATCATTGAGACCCATTAACAAACCATTCAAAAACAAAAACAATACCAAAAATCATTCAAATAAACACTGAAAATGAAATCTAAATGAAGCATTAAAATATAAAGGAAACACACAAGAAAATAGAATAGACTCACATTTGCTTGATGGATGATGAAGAACACAAAGAATTTGCCTCGAAAGGGGCAAACACTGTAATAACCCAAAACATTTTAACACGTCCACATCGATAATTAATTTAAGAATTTCAATTAAATAGGAAAGTTTTAAAAAGAAAATATGTTTTGGATGTCCATGTATGTATCAAATGAAAATAAAATCATATAAACTTATTTTTATGGCTTAGAAACTCAAAAATAATGTGAAATAGGAAAGAGGTTCGAAAGACTGTGGTTCGTTGGCAGAAATAGTGCAGGAAAACCACTTAAAATAGTGGGCTCATTCTGCCGACCGTGGTCCGTAAATTGCCGACCGCGGTCCGTAGATGAGAAACCACTTAGGAATAGGGCACACATTCTACCGACCGCGGTCCGTAAATGGCCGACTGCGGTCCGCATTCGAGGAAACTGGAAATTTCGAGAGAAATCAATCACCGACCGAGGTCCTTATTCACCGACCGCGGTCCTTGTGCGATATATAAATAAAATGACCGACTTGAGCTCGTCATTTTCACTTCCAGTTTGTTCCAGACGAGGGAAAAGCGACTTTGAAAGCTCGGAGAAGTGCTCTAAAGTAAAGTGAACCAGAGATTGAAGACTTAAGGTATGAATCTAAGTCCCTCTATTAAGTTACTCTCTCACTCATTGTTTGCTTAAATCTAAGGATTCAGATACTATAGCTGTAAGGGTGAATGAAGGAGTTATGTTGTGAGAGAACCTTGTTAGCTAAAGTAAATTTGAATTCTTTCCTTATATAAGGTCCAAAAGAAATTGTGCATTGAGTTTTGATTGTTGCTTTATGGAATCTCGAATTTACCAGTGTCTAATGAACTGAAATCAGGTAGCACATTTTCAGTGAGAGGAAGTGAGGTGAACTAAAGTTTTGGTGGAGAAAATGTCAATTGAGTGCACCTTAAAGACAATCTGTTGTGATAAGGGAGTTGAAAGGAATCCCAAAATACTCAGGTGAGAGGGATATCCTTACTCTTTAGTGTTATGCGGGAATCACACTTGAGACATAATGGTTGCTAGCATAGGATTTATGTTATATGAATGTTGATGTTGTTGGAATGGAATGGTTTGTTTGAAATTGTTGAAGTGCCAAATGATTTACCGGTATGCATGATTTCTATTGAGATTTATCGCTCATGTGATTATTTCATTTATTTATTTCTGATATCATGTTGATTGATGTTTTGGGCATGGATGTATGATTGCTTCACTAAATTAAGACTAATGGCTAAATAAGAATCCCACACACCGGTACGACAGGCTGCATAGCGTCGTAAATATTCCTGACCCTTAGTGTCGATGGCAAAATTTCATTGTCTTGGGAATCACAAGGAATAGGCTACATATCGTTCCTTGCCTTTGACTGTGATGTCTTTGGAATAAAAGGAATAGGCCGCATGGCGTTCCTTTCCTTAGATTTTGCTCGACACTTAATTTGTCTTCGGGATTTGGTAACAGGTTGCATAGCGTTACCTTAGTAATTGGCTGCATAGCATTATTGTTCTTAGACTGTGATTCACATGTACAGGCCGCAGGGCGTGCATAGGGATAAGTAATAGGCTGCAGAGCGTTACTTATCTTTGGATGTTGATGTTCTTGATTTCTTGTTTCTGGCCAAATTGCATGCACTCAATTCCATCCTGGATCACAAAAGAATATTGGGAGTCTAACCAACTCTTCCAGTTTAGGTTACAACAAACAATTTAATGTGTGAAACGCCTAATGTGTGGAAGTGTGTGTATGTTTTGAGTTTGATCTTGTATAATGCTAGAGATGTATAGGATTGACTCACTAGGCTCTCGAGCTCACCCTATCACTCTATTTCCAGGTTTTCACAGGTCTATTGTATAGTTACTACTTTCTAACAGTGGAGACATTCAAGGATGGGTTTAAAGTTTTGTTTTGAAACGTTATGTTAAAATGATTTTGATGTAGTTTTGGAACAGAATACTTGTTCTTCTTTTGTATAAAACTAGTAATGTAATCTAACTATATCTTTCATGTTTTGATGATGTATTTATTAATGGACTGTGTTTTCATATTTTGATAAATATGGGCTCACTATTCTTGGAAACTGTTTTATTACTTTATTTAAGAAAGATGGTAAAATTGGTAGCATTCCGGTCGTCAAGAGATGGTAACCCAATGATCTCCTTTTCGGGGAGTCCGGACTTGAGGTCGGGGTGTTACAAACACGCTTCGAGATTTTAGGGAAGCTCGCGCTAAGATATATTGACCTTTTGAGATCCTTGATAGGATTGGCCTTTTTGCTTATCGACTAGCATTGCCACCATAGCTATTGCATGTGCATGACATGTTCCATGTTTCCATGTTGAGGAAATATCACCCCAATCCCTTACAAATTATCGATTGGAGGCATATTGAGTTGCGAAAAGGCTGTACATACAATGAGATGCCTATGGTCGTCATCGATCGAGCTGTGATAAAGTTGCGCAACAAGAAGATATTGATGGTACGAGTGCACTACAAATTCCATGGTGTTGAGCAAGATATATGGGATAGCGAAGATTTCATGATCCGACATTATTCTGAGTTGATGAATGTTGTTCCTTGACTATTATTATCTACATTGTTTGTACATCTCGAGGATAAAATTTTTATAAGGGGGTAGAATGTACCGACCTATATTTTTGAGACGCCAAGTTGAGGGTTCGATAATGTGTTCCCATGTATTTTCTTGAATTTTTAATGAAAATATATGAATTTTCTCTAATTTTACCTATTTAATTGAAGGAATTTAGATTAATTGAGAAATATAATTTTTGAAAAGAGAATATATTAATTATTGAAGAGATGTGATTTTTAGGAAAAAATAAGATTTTTGGAGAAATTATTTAATTTTTAAAAAATAATAAATTTTTAGTTAATTATTTAATTTTTAAGAGAAAAATATTAATATTTGGGTAAAATATGTGATTTTTGACAAAAGAAGTACAAATATTGGACTATGAGATATATTTGATAATTTGAAGAAAATGATGGAAAAATGAATAAATAATAAATAAAAATTGTAGATGAAATGAAAAAGAAAAAAAAAAGAAAAGGAAAAGGAAAAACAAAAAAAGTAAAAAAGGGCTAGTTGCCAAGCCCCACAAACTTGGTGCATGGGCTCAGGCCTGTGCGAGTTGAATTTGTGCACGGGCCTCACGGCCCCTAGTTTTAAGGCCGTGGTTTGGCTGTCCGACAGGGCTGTCAACCAAACCTCGAAGCTTGGCCAGCAGGGCACCTTACATGACCACCCAAGAACCATGTAGATGACTGCGTGGCAAGCTATTTGGCCATGCAATGAGCCTCCCAACATGCAACAAAATCTGATTTCTTGAACAGTTTTGCAGTTGCAACACTCCAACTTCATCACCCCATATTTTCTTCATCCCAAACCCGAAACACTTGAGATTACAACTATTTGAAAGCTTTCATAGCCCTCCCTAAGACCGTGCAATCCTTTGGTCCAAACCCATAACCATTAGAGACAAAAACAATCATCAAAGTGAGGTGTTCAACATAGTTGAAAAGCTAGAACAAAGGAGCAATGTTGATCTGAACTTTGGAGGAGTGTTCCCTACCCAATCCAAGATTGTTTCTTGAGGAAAAAATGTTCTTTCCCATCTTTGTCATGTGTACTTCAAGTTTCAATTATTGGGGAATGAAAACTAGACTCTTGAATGTGGGTTTCAAGGTGTTAAAGTTGACTAGTTGCTAACTGTTATATCAGAAAGTATCCTTGGAGCCAACTTTGGAGTAACATTTGAAGTAGCTAGAACGTCTAATTAGGCTGGAACTTAGGGTGCTTAGTCTCTTACTTCAAGCTCAATCAAGTATAACTCCCATACCATAAGTTTCTATATTCATGATTTTTTACGCATGTTAAGTTATCTCACTACATAGGTTCGGTACTTCGAAAAAAATTTTGAATTGTATTTGCTAGCATGCTATGTGTTCGACGATATGTTTGAGTAGAGCTTTGGCCACCTTTGTTCACTAATTCGAATGAGTCTTGCTAGGGCGATATTCTGTTATATAAATACACATAATAGGTGTAAGAAACAATCTTTAAATTAGAGGTTTAATAGGGAAAATAAGCACTTGAAAATCATTGAAAACATGAACATAGGAAAAATCTATAACACAACTGAGACTTTGGGGGTTGAATTGACTAACAAAATCTCAGTGTTTTGAGCTGAAATTTGGTAGAGACCTCATTAGTTATCCCAAAAAGAAGAATACCAAATTTCGTCCAAGTCTGAAATGGGTAAGTGGGTCAAATTTCATGAACAATGTCTGTCTATCACATGAAAATTGAGAATTTAAAGTAACTAATATCGCACTTAAAAACCCTATCAAATGAAGCCTAAATATTCTAATCTAAAATTCTGGTGAATATTTAGGAGGTGTAGATCAAATTTGGATAGTTTTGCACATATTTGCTGCACAGTTTGATCGTAAAAAAAATAAAAAAAATTTGCTGTGCAAATAAAACATGAAGTTAGAAATTGACTAAGTGTGAAAAATTAGGAATTTTAACCAAATTGACCCAAATTAGCCCATGTTGACTGAATTTGACCAAAATTGATTATGTTGATCAATTTTGACCAGTTGACCAAGTTTGCCTGATTGATTTAATTTGATCGAGTAAAAATTGGGTTGACCAAGACTGGTTAGGGATAGTGGAACTATAGTTGAACCACATTTCTCAAAAAATTGAAATTAGGTTTAAATAATGTAGATCTGAGTATATATTACGACATTGGATCAAGTGTCGACGAGACATCGGTATGGAAAACCGAAGTGAGTAGTTTAATTTAGGTGTTTACTTTAACTTGTATCTATTGAATAAGACAAGAGTAATCATGTGATTTGAGTTACATCAATTGGTTTGAAATATATATAGATGCATACGATAATGAGACCATAGGCTCGAGGTTCAAGCGCGGAGTTAGGGGATACAATGTGATCGGAATTAAACTCAAGGTCCGAGCACGAGGTTAGGGCATATGATCAATGCACAATGTTAAGGTATTTGAGGAATATGCCTAGTACATGACTTGCTTGAGTGACCGGTAAGCTTGACTCAAGAATTGCTCAAGCAATGATCATAGGGTTGGATTTGATGATTTGAAACCCTAGTCCATATATAATTTTCAACTAGCATGAAGTTAAACTATTTTTTTGTAACTGCCACATTGCTTATAATTACTTTTACTATATGTCATGCTTTCAAACAATGTTTCATCACTACTATTCATGCATATATGCACTGTTTTTGGGATGATGGTTGTATGTACCATGCTAGTTTTACTACTCACTAAGTTGAGTTAAAATTTTAGGCTCACTACTCTAACATTTTCCCTTCATCAGTGGCCAACAAAGGGAAAGGAGTGGTGATAGCTTAGTTCCCTTAGTGGTTCCTTTCCTTTTTCTTGATTTTTGTTTGACGTTGGTCATTTTCATATATGTGAAACAAAAATTAGACAGGGTTTTAGTGACAAGTGTTATAATTTAAAAAACAAAAATTAGATCAATTAAACTAAGAATTAAGGAAAATTACATGATATTTTACTATCCTAAAATCCTAATTGATATAGTTTTAAAACCAATATTCCTTTGTTTTTAGTCCAATTTTCATTAAAGCATTCGAACCTTGATTTGAAGCATTAATAAAGCTAACACTAAAATTAGATTGAGATTTGAGATTATTAGTCATAAATCATTCCCTGATAACTATATATGGTATTTTACTTTATATTACTATTGTAATCTTGTACAATTGTAGTGATCCCAACAATGGCCCCAAAATAGAATGTATTTTCACTTAGAGTAAAATTACACAATATATATATATATATAGTTTATTTGTACCTTTGTAGTTTTTAAGAATTTATATGATAAGTAGAAGCTGATAAATAAGGGTATATGTAGTGATAATGAAATTTTGATTGAAAGGTACTGAAATGTCAAAAATGGAATTCTTGACTCAATAACACTAAAATTATGATTTTTGGAGATCAATTGATGGATTAAATTTGCAATTATGCGATTTGAGAAATTAATAGATTAATAATATATATGTATATAAGGTTATTTAATGTAATGTTATACATTAAGTAATGTTATATATATTATGTACTATAACATTATAAAATACTTTACCTGAAAAAAATGTGTAACATAGGAAATAATTAATTTTTCGTATTTAATGTACTGTGCAACAAAATTGTGAAAAAGTTATTATTATATACCAAAAGTAAGACATGTGTCAATGGTGTAAGCTTTTGATATTTAGTTCGATATTAAGGGCTTAATTATACTATTTGACCTTGTTGACCGCGTGGCTTAAAGTTGACTGTATTAACCAAAATTGACCAAATCAATATAAATTGACCACAATTGACTGAGTCAATCCTTTGATTGACTAAGGGCCATAAACTTAGATTTGAGTTAAGTTTCATGTAAGTATTAAGAAACCACATTGATTATGTGGGATCAAACATCAGTGAGACACGACTAGTCACGAGAGGAGTACTTGCTGCTGAGCATCCTTGTGAGTAGTGTTTTCTAACTTATAACTTAAAAGTTGTTATTTTGTACATAAATGAAATGTTATTAAATATTGTGATGCATTTACAATTTTTTTAAAATGGATTTTTAAATGACAATTGTACACCGAATCTCGAGATTTGACGCATGGGATATAATATTAAATGTGGTATTGAGGACTTGAAGCCACCGTACTTGGGGTACATGTTGTGTCGATTTTTCGATTAGCCCCATTGTTGAGGATTTGAAACCGCCATACATGAGGTGTGTGCTATGTCAATCCTTAGGATATTGTATGAAAATACTCCTAATTGTTTGATAGCCTGTTCGAGTAGATTTCTTATTGGCTTGGAGGCTATTGAGAGTCGTGGCATATGTTTTCATCATAAAACGATTTTCAAAATAAAATATGCACAATTGCATTATGGATTGAAGATTTATCAACCATTGCATTCGCTCCAATAATATTATTGTTCATGCATACATAATATCGTGTTCTAAAATTCCTATTTAAGATATTAGACTACATTACTCACTGAGCCCGTTGTGGACCAATTGGGCTTACTACTCTAACATTTCAGATCATTCTACCGTGGATAAGGAAAAGAAGGTAGTCATTGCATAGTGCTGCACCTCGTTTCTTTTGGTAGGTTCCTCTATGCTATTCACTATTTTGAGAGTAAAAACGATACATAGAGGTGAGGAAAACATTATAAATATTTTGACTTAGATAATTTTGCTACTGCTATATTTGGGATGACTGTAAATAACCAACTTTTGTTTAACATAAATTTTTGCTACATTTATATATTTTAATTACTTTTGCATCTTTCGTGATTATTCTAATAATATTGCGTATAGTGTTGTAAATGATGCTTAACAATATTTTGACAAGCTCGACTTATAAGTGAGTTTATTAGTGCACTTGGCCGATTGGTGTGCTCTTCATCTTAGAGAAGGGGTCTTCATAAAATTAATCTTTATAGTTTTTGGCAACGTTTACTGTGACTGAAAGCTTCGGCACACATACAGTCTTTCCAGTCGTCATAGTATACGTCTTTTTAATTTATAAGCATGAGATAATGATGCCAAACAAGATTCTATTTGTTTTAATTTTGTATTTAATTATCAACATTGGGTTTTGGATCCAAGTTGTTGAAACTCATTAATTGTGCTCATATGTTGAGAAAAATGTTTTTGATATTCAAAAGTTATTCTTAGACAACTATGTGAAATCCATTTTGAAATCTAGGATCTTATGACACTAAGAAAAATGATACGGTTTTGCCTGAAATATATTTTTAGGTACTCAAAATAAAACTTTGGGAGCTTGAAATGCTGAAAATCGTTGAAAATCTTTTCTTACGTTTGAAACGCTTACCTGTAGCCAAGATAGTTTGACTGTGAAGAAGATGAAATGAATAATAAATTTTAATAATAGATATATTTTTATTTTACACAAGTTGCTATAAATTGCTTGTCATACAGGCGCTGTGTTTAGCGAAGAGAGAGAAAATCCCTTTGAATTTTTTTTTTCCGGACAAGACAAGCAATATCATATTAAAAAAATTATGATAATAATATAAGGGCTCCATTAGTGATTTTTTTATATATAAAAAAAATTGAAAAGGCGATATAATAGTAGACTAACTCTTTTTGTTTTGCTGTGGTTTAAAATAATATATAATTAGGGTCAGAGTTGTAATTTCGGTCAACATCTCTGTTTTAGGCTTAGTTTAATTTGTTTTATCACTTTTGGACTACAATCTTAAAAGATAAGAAAAATTACATTTCAATATGAAAGATAAGAAATTTGATATAAAAAATAGAAAAATTCATGACGTTAACATTGGCAGTTATTTTTGTGATTAGATAAAAAAACAGAAATGTGACTAAAAACTTTAATGGAAAAAAATCATATTCACAAATATATAAACTAAACACAAGGGACAAACATTCTGAAATAGCCTTTACACAAATAAATCATGAACACATCAATAGCACCAAAAAACAAAAACAAAAAAAAAAAACAAAACAAAAGAAAAAAAAAAGAAAAAGAAAAAAAGAAAAAAAAAAGAAAAAAGAAAAAAGAAAAAAAATCAGAAAAGTGAAATTAATAAAATCCTAAAAATTTTAAAAATTTTGTTGCAACCACTGTTACGAAAAGTAATATTGCGTGGTAATTTACAGTTTTATTTCACTATGAACCAAATTTGTGGTCGATAATGCATGTTAGCAATTGTTTTTAAATGTTAACGGTATTTTGTGCATCAAATTTGCTTGATGAAATGCATTATAGAGTTATTACAATATGGCGTATTAGATAATGCATGTTGTTTATTGTTTAAATATTAATAGTATATTGTGCTTCAAATTTGTTTAATAAAATTTGTCATGGAATCCTTATTGTATTTTGTATAAAATTGAGTTGTATTTCATAAATATTTTAAAGTTTTAAATTTTTAAAATGTTTAGGGACCTGACAGTAACCTGACCGAAATAATAGCCTAATCTGTAAACTACTACGTCTACCCGCCCGACTGTTGTTAAGACTTATTCTCAACACATACATGATTCAAACAATTTTTGTACATATAACAAAGGTCACAGACACAGTAGAAGTTATAACTCAATTTTTGTACACTCAAAGTTATACATACATTTATCAAAGTCATTTTTACAAACACAATAGAGTTCGACAAGTATACCAAAATAAACTGGATTGATATGTACAAGAACTTATGCAAAACCCCCACATCTAACCCTACTCAATGAGTAAACTTTTTCCTTTATCCAATTGGGAAGGACCTATGAAATGTGATAATAGAGAGTGATGAGCTCAAAAACAACCATGGGGCTCAATGATTAACAAACCTAACATATCACTTAATGCAAAGATTCTGTAAACATATGGATACATGTTCAAATGTTCATAACCAATGTAAATGTGGCAACAATATGATCATGATCTCAAATCAGTAAAACAAATAAGTCCAACTTTGAAACTCTCATGAGTCAAGTGGTCCAAAACTAAAAACTTATGTCTGTCAGCTATTGCTTACATATAGTGTTATCGTAACAACACGTAAGCTCACCAAAGCTCACTCATAGACCCATACAATGTCTCAAAAGTCTAGAAGAGACATAAAACTTGATAAATCATGCATCACATACAAAAAGTCTACAATGCACATTTATGATCAACACAAACAGAACGTACATGTTTAAGCTGATAAATTAAAGAAAGTATATATATATATATATATATATTACTCTTATCTCTATTGACCCTTTGTTTTCTTAAGCCTTGAACAACCTGATCACATTCACTATGTAAATTATACCAATTTATATACTGTTGGCTCGTATTTGTAGACTATAATATAATTCTGATCAATGGGTCCTTATATATCAAATATATATTCTCATTGTAGATAGTCTATTGCCACGTCATTAGGTCTAATTAACCCAATGCTACACAATTATATACATGGGTTAGAGTTTAGGCTTTGTGTATACTAGGTCAGTGTACAATTGTAACACCCTAAAATTTCGGGAACACGCTACGCTGCAAGTCAATATAAAATAAGATATTATTTTTGTAGAAATATGAGGCTTTAAATAAAAAATAAAATAATAATAAAATAAAATAAAAGATATATTTTTAAAAACATGTTCGAAGTGCAAATTAAATAATGAATTAAAGTGGAGATTGGTTAATTGACAAAATAAATAATTTAATAAATGAGTTAAAATCTTATTTCATTTAATCTATGCATAAACTATAGTTTAGAAAAACAATCGAAAGTATCACAATGTTTGCGCGCACGTAGACAAGAAAAAAATCCAAAATTTTTGGATTTGTGTTTGAATAACCAAGTTGAAAAATAATAATAATAAAAATAAATAAATAAATAAATAATAAGGGGTAAGCTTGTTCTCGGGTGGGGGGGATAATTTGGAACCGTGAAGAACATCATGTTCTTCATAGTTAGGGTATGTAAAAGTAAAGCAATTTTGGTGATTTGGGGTAAAATGATTGTTGGTTTGGGTTGATGATGATCAAACAAGAAACAAATCTGGAACTTTCTGTTGTTGAAGAAATGAAAATAGAAAGTTGAAGAAGAAGTTAACTGTGATCTGTGATTTGGGGCTTTTGATTTGGGTGTTTGGCGAATAACCAGAACACGATGTGGGGATTTTATCAGATGGAAAATGAAGATCGAACGGAAGAACAAGAAGAATCAATCCTTGTGGTTGCTGCATATGAATCGAAACAATAAAGAACATCCAAATCTGGAAAAATCATGGCTGTCGGTGGTGGAATGAAAACAAAGGAATGAAGAGGCACGGTAGTGAACTTTGGGGGTTTTGTGATTTGAGCAAATCTGAAAATTTAGATTTTCGGATGTTGAATTGAAGAATCGAACAAGAAAGAGGAAGAGGAAGACGATGCCCTAGATGTGAGGTTGAAGATGATGGTTCAATTTGGTGTCAATGAAGAACAAGAAGACAAACAACGTGATGTTGTGTTATGATTTGGGTGAAAGATAAAAACCAAATTCAAATTTGAAGTTGCTGTTAAATCTGATGCATTTGGCCGTGAAGAACAGCGCGAATAAGAACTGAAATGTGATGGTACTTGCTAGTTTGTAATTGGGGTTTGATTTGGGGCTGGATTGAAGATGAAGAAGCAAAGTTGGGATTTGTTTTGCTGCTGGTCGTGAATTATGTTCAAATGAAGGGAGTGCATGGTTGTTGGAAATTGGTCCGTGATTGAAAAGAAGAAGAAGGCCGAAAGTGAAAATCGAGTTGTTTGTTCCTTGTTGTTGGTCTGTGAGGGGCATGCAACACCCCAAATTTTCAACTAGACCTCCGTTCACGTGTTATCTCACGTGTGGATTGTCACCCGTTGAAAATCGAGATGCTACTTGAAAATTTCGTTTTGTCAAAATCTTTTTCTTCAAAATTTAGTTCATAACCATTAGTTCTCAAGCTAGTGTCTATATAAATGTTTTATACAAAACCAAAAGATCAAAATAATTTCTCAATATATTCACCAGATTTCTCAAGATAAATCATGAATAATGCAGAGGAAAGACTTTAAGAATTATTATTAAAACCAAAGTTGTTAAACAAGAAAAGTCATCTACACATAAAATAAACTAAAATTAAAACCAACGTAAATACATTAAAATAATCCTGTAAAAATACATAAAATATGACCTCCAAGTCTCCTATCCCAGACAACCTCCCCAATGAGGCATCCAAATAAACTATGAGTCTTCTGGCGTAAGTTATCATACTCTACGTCTAGATGTACCTGAAAAATAAAGTGGAAGTAAGCTCGAAAGTCCAGTGGATCGTTTCTACACATCACATGTATTATACAGATCCAATCCAAAACATTACAAGCACTTCCAAACATTAGGCGTTTTAAACATTCATTTGATTTTGGTCGAAGTCTAAGACCGGAAGACGATTGATATGCCTCTCGGTATTCCCTGTGATCCAATCTAATCGTAATCATAGAGGCCTCAGGTATTGGTACCATCTAAAATCAGTCATATCTCAGTATCGAAGTCTAAGAGAGAGTACTTATCATGAATCGTACCGTCTCCCCAAGACTTCGAGCTGTCACAGGCAGCTCCGGGCGAGAATACCTACGATCTGCCTTGCGGCTCATCAATGCGCATCAGTACGTAGATTTTTAATAAACCATCGTCTGATTTTAGATTTACAACAATCTCAATCACATCAAGCATCATACAATACACTAGAAAAATAATTCAAACTATGTATGCAAGTTAACATGATAAGATGCATGAGTAAACAATAAGATCTAGATGCATATGTTCCTAGTCATGCATGCCATATTGTAGTAAATCCAAATTCAAGATTATGTCATGAACTAATTATGCATGGATTAAACAATTCATCATACATCACACATCATTCACATAATACAAACAATTTCAATCAATTTCCTAATAAAATTCTAATAACCTAGAACTATTCAGACAAACGCTTTGAACTTTAAATCTATATAATACATATGAGCAAGGAAGTCACGCCCACCTGATTTTGCCGATCTTCAGGGTTCCTTGCTTTTCCTTGAATAATCCGATACTATAGAATTATCAAATCTGAAATATAACAATCAATAAAAATTTCTAAGTTCTTAATTCATACTAAATCTTATTCAAAATATTCTTAAACTTAATATTTTCTAAACTGATTATGAAGTCTAGATATTAGTTTTAACTAATTTTAGATTATTTCTAATTTCGAGAATTTTATACCTTCTAATTAAAATAATTTCTAGGTTCTCTAATTTTCATTAATTTAAAATTACAACTTTAAAAATTTACTTACAAGCCTTTTTGTAAAATTAGATTTCTAATAACTTAATCTTCACAATTTAAATAATTTATTAATATTATAATTAATTTAATTACGAACAAAATAAGACTTCTAGATATTCGAAGTTTAGTTGTAAACTTATCCTAATTTAAATATTAATTAATTAAAATTTTTTTATTAATTCAATTAATCTTCATATTCAATAATTACTAAATGATCTCATATTAAATTTATTTAATTTGAATTATTAAATAAATTTTTTAAACTAATTTTCACAATTAATTTATTAAATTTTTATTTGCCTCAAATTTTTAAATTTATAATTTCATTTTATTTTCGTGTCTAAAATTATTTAAAATAATTTCATACAATTTAAAATTAAAATTTCAAATTATACCTCGTATTGGCGTCTTTGCGCAAGCGACATCAACAATGAACTCACATTCAACGAGATTCATGTTCCGCAACTCAATTCACTGTCCAACAATTCTATTCACGTTCACGGATCCAAAATCGCGCACACACATGTCATGGCCAGTAGTTAAAACACATAACAGTAGCTCCTCTCCATCATTTTGAACCCAAGACGCACCAGATTTTCACCTTATCTTCTTTGTTCATCCATCCAAACACCACGACCATCAGCTTCTCTTATGCACCCGCGAAAGCCACAAAACAGAATCTAATTCTTCTTGTTCGTTCCTCATTGTTTATCACGATAAACCACCATCAACGAAACCCAAACCTCATCACAAGAACTAAAATACCACCACCAGAATTTAATTTGCGTCCTAAGTTCGAAAACACCCAAGCCCAACAGCAGTTGTGTCCTTCATTCAGTCTGTTACAGCAGCAATTGCTCTTCTTCGTTGTCATGGACCAGCAGCAGTACTATTAGCTTGCTGGTTTTTCTTCTTTACTTCGACTTCACATTCCTCTCATCACAGACCCATCATCACAGACCTTTTCTTTGTGCAGAAAATGGACATAAAGCACCCCACCAGTTTCCCATCTTCTTCGTCTTCGGCTCAACCAAAGAAACCAGCAAGCTCCTCCTTCTTTTCGTCGTCTGTCTTCTGGGTTATACATCACGGCCACTTCTTCCTTGTTTAAACATGACAGTAACAGCAACACAAGAGCACACCCATCAGATTAATACCCTAGTAGTTGTTTCTCTTTTTTTTGTTCTTCATTACAAACTAATAGAATCTGAAAAACGCCACCTCATAACCTAGATTTCATGCCCAACGTAGCAGCCCCAATAACAGATCAAAATCACCATCCCCTTTCTTCCTTTGCTGTTCATTGTTCCAGACAAAACCAACGCAGGCCCTAACCCCCTTAATCTGATCGTCACACACACCATCATCAAAATCAAAACCTCCAAATCACACCAACAACATCACCAGATTTGTTCCTTATTCGTTCATCATGCTTTTCATCTCGGCTCAACATCAAACCCCTTCACAGACTTGTAGCTCAAGAGAACCCAGAAAATCAAAACATCCCTGCTAGTGGTTCTTCCATCAAGTAAAATCCAGATTCGTTCCCCTGTTTTTCCTCTGTCTTCTTCTTTTCATTTCTCTTCTCCATTCGACAGTAGTGGCAGTAACAGTCGCAACAGCCGCAGCAACTGCCTCGGCAGCATTGCTCTGTTTCCACTTTGCATGCTTTCATCTTCCTTCATCCAAACATCACAGAATACCATCAGCTGCTTCTGCTTTTTCTCTTCTTCAGCCTCTCTTCTCGGTTCTTCTTCATGTGCCGCCAACTAGAAAATTCTAGTGCATCGCATGAGTTTCCAGAATTTCTTCTTTGATCTCCTTCTTTTCACTACCCAAACCAGATACTTCTGGTTCCTTCTTCTGATTTCAATTTTTTTCCTTTTTTTTTAGCTAATCGATTTAATTTATATAAATCCTCATTATAAGTTTATAAATTTACATATATTAATCTCTTTAATTCATTTCCTCCCCATTATAGGTTTATATACATTAATAATATCATTATCCTTCTTTATACCTTTGATTTTTTTTTCTATTATATGTGGGAATGTATTTCAACCATCCATTTATTATAAATTCTCAATTCATACTTTCATCAATTTATTATATCTTCTAATGACACATTTCATCATATATATATATACTTATTATTATTATTATTATTATTATTTTTAGCTAATTCAACCAATATCGATTTTTTAATTATTATTTTACTTATTTTAGGCTCACTCACGATGTGGCGTGATTACGGAGTTACGGGGTGTTACAGGGCAAGAACAAGAAGATCTTGTTCTTTTGGGTTTTAGATTGGATGTTCAGCAAAAATTAGAAGAAGCGAACAATTACAATTTGGTTTTTTTTTTTTTGGTTTGTGGTTGCAAAATGGATGAGACGGTATAAAAAAAAAAAATTTAGGTTCAATTTTGGGTTTGAAGCTTGATTTATGCATCGTTTGGTTTGAAATTTTGGCGTATGTGATTTAATTATATTTTGATTTTGGATTGAATTTTCTAGGTTGTGGGTTAATTTTATGTTTTTCCAAGTTGAATAAATGTAGAACGAAGAAGGGGATTAGCTGAAATTGTGAAATGAGGCTTGCTAGATATTGATTTTAAATATAAATTTGAATTGTTGGTTGTAGATTGAGATTTTGAATGGCTTGATGTTTGCTGAACGTGCTTGATCTTGTTGGACGGCATATTGGACATAAAATTGAAATGTTGAACCATGAGGAAGAAGCCAAAATTTCTTTTGACTGAAATTATGGGTTGTGAAGTGCGAAATTAAGGAAGAAGAACAGCAACGGACTGGTTCGTTTCCTTGTGTTGTTGGCGCGAAACAAATTTCAAGGGTAGATGCGATTCGAACATTTTGAGGCACGAAGCAATTGGACACTGACACCTAGCTTGCCTAATAACGAACGAGCGAAGAATTTCAGAAAAGGTAAATACCAATTTTAGAAGAACTTGAACAGAGACTCAAATTCAGCAAGGTACAAAAAGTAATTCAGTGATTTATTTATTTATTTAATTCTTGTGATCTTGAATTAAAATTAATCTATAATAAATTAATAAAATAATTAACTTATTCTAATGTAAAAAAAAAGAAGAAGAGAGTAACTTAAAGATTTTTAGCTGATAAAATAATATTTTAGAGCTTAATTCAAATTAGATATAAAAATCTTAGTTAAGTAGGATAAGATTGACTTCACATGAGTAGATTATTTTCTAGAACTCAAATTTAAATAATAGTGTTTTAAATTATTGGTTCTAATTTAGATAAAGTTTATTTAGAAATAAATAAATTGTAAAAGCTCAAAAATTAATTATTAAAGTTTTAAATTTTAAATTAAAGAAATTCAGAAGACTTAGAAATTATTTTAATTAGAATATATAAAATTCTAGAACTTAGGAATAATCCTAAATTAGTTGAAGTTGATCTCTAGACTATATAATTAATTTAGAAATTATTTAAGTTTAAAAAATATTTTGAATAAGATTAAATAGGAATTAGGAACTTAGAGAATCTCATTGATTGGTAAATTATAGATTTTGCAATTTGGAGTACAGAACGTCTCGAAGGAAGGCAAGGGAGCCTAGAAGATCTGCAGAATTAGGTGGGTGTGATTTCCTTTCTCATATATATTATATAGATTTAAATTTCAAAACATTTGTGTGAATAGTTCTAGGTTATTAGAAAGTTTATTATGAAATTGATTGAATTGTTTGGAATGCTTGTGTGATGATGTGACTGAATGATGACTCTTTCATTTCACGCATAAATATTTCATCACATACATAAATAGAGGAAATGCATTAGATGGCATTAGTTATTCATTTGACTATCACGTAGATTGCATTTTATAACATTTGATAATTATTTAGACTACTATTGCATTGTATGCATAATTTGAGAAATTATCTATTGGATTGTGAAAATGTTGGCATGATTGATGTTTGTTTGTGAAACTAAGATGAACAATTATTAAGAATCCATGTATGAGTGCGATTGACGAATCTGAAGTAGATCGAGGTGCGATCTCCAATATGCCACTGCTTGAGATCAACGAGCTACAAGGCGGATCGTAGGTATTTCTAACTAGAGTTGCCTGCGACAGCTCAAAATCTTTGGGAGACAGTACGATGCCATGGTAAGTACTCTCTCTTAGGCTGTGATACTGATGACTTGACTAATTTTAGATGACACTTGAGACTTTCTATGATTAGACAAGATCATAGGGAATACCGAGAGGCATCTCAACTCTCTTCCAGTCTCACACTTCGACCAAAACTAAATGAATATTTGAAACACCTAATGTTTGAAAGTGTTTGTAATGTTTTGAATTGGGTCTGTATAATGCGTGTGATGTGTAGGAATGATCCGCTGGGCTTTCGAGCTCACTCTCATTTTATTTTTTTTAGGAATACTTGGACGTAATGCACAATAGTCTACGTCAAAAGACTCATACTTTGATTGGATACCTCATAGAGGAGGTCATCCGAGATAGCAAGCTTTAGAGGTTGCATTTTATTTACTTAATTGTAATCGAATTTTTCTTTTGAATTTAATTTCGTTGTTTTACAAGTATTTATTTTGATTTTGAATTTCAGTTGAATATATCTTGAACGATATTATCTTTTTAACCATTATTGTTTTGATAGAAGTTTTTGAAATAATTTCGCTACAAAATTGAAATTTTTGATTCGTGATTTAAAATTTAAAACACATAACTTCAAACTTTATACCAATCACTTGAATTGAAGAAAAGATTTTAACAGAACGAAATGTTTAAGTAGCATTCTGATTCTCAACAGGCGACGACCTACAGAAAAAGGATCGGGAGGCCCGATGGAGAATCGGGGTGTTACAATAATGGTGCAATTTTTGGAATTTACTGAGACCTCATTAAATACTCAATTAACTCCAAAATTGGTGTATAGTCTCCT
>JAJIYU010006792.1:0-20077 GCA_030144865.1 Tinospora cordifolia | reverse complement strand
TAATGATTGCAAGTGTTTGAATTATGATTGTATTATGAGTTTGAATATGAAAGATGGTTGTTCGAAAAGGATCCACTGGGCTATGTGCTCACTCCTTCCTTTCTTATTTTTTTCAGGAACGTGAAACCTATGAAGCAGTTGAACATGGATAGTTCTTAAAAAGTTTCCTCCTTATTATTTTTAGAATTTTATAAGGGGATGTTGCCCAAAGTTTAAATCTTTTCTACTGAAAAGTATTTTGAAGTTTTATGCTGTAATAATTAGTTTTTTGAAAAGTTTTATACTTTCAATTTTTTTATTATGAATAAAATTCTTTGAATTTCTTTATCTCTTTTAATTTGCCTTGATTTTATTAAAGTAAAAATTTTGTATTCTTGAATTTTTATACAAAGGCACGAGATATTGAAAAAGAAAAAAACAAGTGTGTGTCACTTGTAAAGTAACATTGGCCCGACCTGCCAGTTGGTTAAGTCCACTGTCAAGAGAATGGTGGTTATGTCCAATGCTTAAAGATACGGGGGTTGGGGTGTTGCAATTGAGCATAAAAATCAACAAAAATGAAGCAGTACCTCCATCCATGCTTTGATAGCACAGGTGTTGGGCCCCATATATCTTAATAGATCAAATCTAGTGGTGCAGTTCTTGTAATTCACATATATTAAAAGGCGAGTGGTGTGATTTTCCAAATTTGCAAAAGGCGCAAAAATAAATTGAAGATCTAGGTACAGACAGATGAAGTTTATTCAATATTTTTCCAAGAATTACAAAGGATTGATGCTCAGATTTTGCATGCCATACATGATTTTTATTTTGGTTATTGAAAGTTGTAAAAGAACAACATGATTGAGAATGATAAAAATAGGTGATGCAACAAAATGTAAGCAACGGAGTAAACGAGAATGAGTATTGTTTGAAATAGTAGTAATTCTTGAAGCAGGTGATGAGAGTTGATACAGGCCATTCTTAAGCATTCTTTGAAGTAGTATCTTCTTCGAATCATTGTCCTTAACACAAAATGATTTAGATGGAATTCAGCAACAGTATGATTATCATTTTTAAGTTTAACAACACTAAGTAAATTTTAGTAAGATTAAGAACATGTAAAATTTATTTTAGATGAATGGGATTTTTAAGCAAATAGGTTGAAGGAAAAAGCATATGACCAGTATGAGAAATTTTGAGTGTATTACCATTACCTACAGTAACCACGTGATTACCTTTGTACTCAGTTTTGTTTGCAAGAATACTACAATCAGCTTTCAAACGACTGGTAGCTCTAGTATCCATGTACCATGCTGGATCTGCTATAGGTTCAGCTGAAACAAAATAACTGGTAGTAGCAGCTTGATGAACATTAGCAAATTGTGGAAATGTTTGTTGTTGTTTAGGTGGAACTATAACAAACAATGGTTTTTGTTCTGCATAGTTTGATTTGGATGCGATCCTTGATAGTTCTTATCAAAATGATGATAAATTGAAACGCTCTGTGTCTTTGCTTAAAGTAAACTTGACAAAACACCTTTTTATTTTGTCCACCTCCATTTCTACCACCTCTATTAATCCCTCCACCTCTATTATTTTATCCACATCCAGTTCCATGTGCATGATAATTCTTTTGATTAGAATTCTTCTTATCAAATGAGTTTGAGACAATATGAGTAGAGGCATTCAAAACATCAACCTGAACTGTTGTGTTCAATTTCTCAATCCTTTTTACATAAGCCATAAGCAAGTATTGCACCTCTTTAAATGTCATAGAACTTTGTTGTGATGAAATCAACACTACAACTAGATCAAATTCATGATTAGGCCATTCAAAACACTTTGAATCTCAGACTCTGTAATTGTCTGATCAATTAATTTTAATTTAGCACTAATAGTTTTTATTTTTAAAACAAAATCAAAGATAGAAGATGAACCTTTCTGCAATAAATTCAGTTGTTGCTTCAACTGTAGTGTTTGTGCCACTGAAGATTGTGTAAATAACTTTTCTAGTGTGCTCCATATCTCAAATGAAGTCTCACATTCAGTGACCTGACCTATAATATTCACTCCTATTGTTGAAAATAACCAACACATGAACAATTGGTCAATTATTTCTAAGATCTCAGTTTCTTCACCTTGAGGATCAAGTGCTTCAATTGCTTCAAATAATTGTGACTCTGAAAACTAATTTGATTTTGAGATCAAAGGATCGAGTCTACATGCTCAAATTGTAGATCTAGTATGCACCTTCCAGTAGATATAGTTTGTTCCATTCAACTTGATGTATAAGTGACATTTAATACCTTCGCAATGGTTGCTACATCCATTTTTACAAATGAAACACTTGCATAAATAGCCTGTGATGTAGATGATGTCATCTTCAGCTTACAAAAACCTTGGCTGTTATACCATGTGAAATTTACAAGTTATGATGAACTAGTCAACTACAACAACATAATACAGAGAGAACCAAGAATCAAAGAACTGAAAAGGAAAACAAAACCAAACAAGAAAGAATAACAACAACTGAGTTTTCATTTTCCCATTCCCTGTATCTTCAATTACAGTTACAGCACTAAAGAAATATGACATCTATCATTCAGTTAATCTTTCCTAAACAGCTCTAACAGAATAGTTCACCCTCTGAACTATCTTCTAAATGCATTTTCTTGGATTGACCTTCTAGAATATGTTTTGATACTAAGGAAACAACATTTTAATATGTTATAGAATGATGAAATTGGTATTTGATGTTGAATATGTTCGTATAGTTCATATATCTTAAGATAATCAAACATATAGAGATATATAATTGCAATGTAATTAGATTAATTCACATTTTCCTAACTATTGTACGACGTGCGTGCATAAATACTAATATCTTTGAGGTTTACATAAGGTTTAGTACGGTTTTGTCTGGGTGTTTGGCATTCAAAGACTTTAAAATTAAGTATTAATTATAATTCCAAGAGAGAGTAGTATTTTGCTTTGTGAATCTAATAATTAATAGTAATTAAAAAGACTTTTATTGTCAATGATTATATTTATATTTATTATAAATAAAACTTATTATTATTATTATTGTTGTTGTTGTTGTTGTTGTTGTTATTATCATCATTGTTGCACTACTATCTTGAAGCAACCTAAATAGAAGATTTCGACAAGGTGCATCTTTCAATTGGAGCCTCATCGAAATCTTCACAATCATGCAATTTCCAACAAACAACTTCTGCACAAAGATGATACACCATACATTTTCTTAAAAATTTAAATTATTAGCCAACATTAAGAGCATCTCCAATGACAGTTTATTAGTGCTGAGGTGGCGCTCAATGGAGCGCCACCTCAACGCTAATAAATGCACCAAGGCGTTGAGCGTTCGGTACAGACCGAGCGCCCAACACCCTTTTTTTTCTTTTTTTACTTTTTTTAAATACTGATGTGGTAGCTTGCACATCCGCTCAATGCAGACCGAGCAGATGGGCATTGTTGTTGCCCTAAGGGTGGAGCCATGATTTCCAAACTTGTCTTCCTATGATCCGCAATCAATTCTTCTCACAACCCAAAATTGACATCATGCCTGTCAGATTTCTTTTTTTGGGTGATCGGTGATCCTTCTCAGAGCAGTACTCTCTATGCGTCCGTCGCTACAGTGTTTTCCTACCACTCGCAATTGCCATTCTACTATCTTGACCTTCTTTTAACGAGGGTGAGTTTGACATGTTTTTATGGAATGGAATAAAATAAAATATATTGGGTCAAAGAGATTAAAAATAAAGATATTGGGGTTATGATGCAACAAAAAATAACTATTAAAAGACAAAATGGAATAAAAAATAAAATAAAAACATAAACAAAAATAAATAAATAAATAAAAGCAACAATCTGTTTTATTTATTTGATTTACAACAATTTTCAATCGTTGTTATAACAATTAACAATTCCATCAATGTATAAATTTCATTTTGCTACCTTATACATATATTTATAAAGATCAACAATTTAATCTTGATGATGAAGTTGTAGATGTTGGGCGGCATAGTTAACGAATATTCTGTTTGTATAAATTCAAACTTTTTTATAATGCTCATTTTGACATTATAGTGTTATCTTTTTATATTATAGAGTTTAATTACTGTCATGACCCTTTCTCTAAGTCAAGGGCGGCCCGACCGGCGTAGTGGCCTAACAAACTCACTCACCATGTCGAGTTCACCCAACCACTATTAAGCCCTTTCCAATCTCATACAACAGACGATATTAGATTAATTGAAACACTTAAAAATAAAAGTAAGCAACATACGAAATAGAAGCATTTCATTACATATTAGTCTTGTCCAAAATACAAAATTGACCACTTATACACAAACAAGGAGTGATCAACCTCTAAATCAAAGACCAAAAGAAAGGGGACAAGAGTCGTCCGTGAGTCAGGCGATCACCACGCCTTTCCCTTTGTCAGCCACTGAAGAACCTGAAATAGTGACAGAGTAGTGAGCCCAAAAATCCACGTGGCTTAGTGAGTAGAAAGATTAGCATATCAACCATAACCAATACTCTAAAACAATGAATGTATGCATGAGCAGTAAAAATGATATGGCATTCGAAAGCATAGCATAGTATAAAAACAGTTTTAAACAGTACAATAGTTTCAGAAAACATCCCAAACCCATGCCAGTTAAAATCATATCCAGGCTAGGTTAAATCAACAAACTCAACCTATGGTCATCGCTCGAGCGAATCCTGGGTCAGGCATATTGGCCACTCAAGCGGGTCGTAAGCTAAGCCTATTCTGCGAATACCCTAACCCCGGGTTTGGTTCAAGTGTCATGACTCGAGCGGGTTCAGTTGCTAGGTGCACTGATCATATACCCTAACCCCTAGCACTCAAACCTTGAGTTTATCACAATCACATCAAGTATCCTGACGCTCGGCCCTCGAGCCTATGATCTCACTACCCGTGTACATCTACACGTCTCAAAACCAATTAGATGTATCTAAATCCCATAAAATCATTTAAATCATGTCAGTCTCATAGTGCTCACTCGAATTTGCATCAATTAAACTCAATCTCGGTTCTATCCATACAGTGACCTAATCTCAAATCTCACTGTCCTTACTTAACTTTGATCGACTCAAATTGTTTCGATCAAGGTTCGATCAATCGGTCAAACCTAGTCAGCTCTAGTCAATGTGATCAACCTAGTCATTCTTGTTCAATTTGTGCCCAAATTGGGTCAAAATAGGTCAATTTGGTCAGAATAGGTCATTTGGGGCAAAATCCCCAATTTCCAACACTTAGCCAAATTTTGAGTTTTTTGCTCCCTTGCGCAGCGAGCTTACCGATTTTTCTGCGATCAATCCGTAAGTCAGATTTACACTTCCAATTTCATCTAGACTGCCCAAACTTTCATCAAAATTTTATTTCATGATTTTTAGACACCATTTACTAGGGTTTCTAAGTGCATTAATAGGGACTGTAAAATCCCGTATTTCCTGTGACAGGCAGTCACTTAATGCATTGGTTGACCTACTTCCCAAATTCAGAATGCCCTGAAGTTTGGCGAACTTACTATTGACATGTCCAGTGACCTCTCCACCAAATTTCAGCTCAAATTGCCATGATTTGTTCAGTTAACAAGTCCCCTACTTTTATGTCCATGTAACAGATTATTTTCAGCACCAATTTGAGGCTAATTCTTGTTGTTTTTGCAAGAGTTTAGCTCCTAGAATTTTAATTAATTAATTCTTATTCAAAACAGCAAGTAACCCTAATCACATTTGCTCTCAAACACTACTCCAAATCATGGTATACATAAGGGTGTGCTAGAATTTTTTCTAAGTCTCATAATTCCTAACTAACAAGGCATGTTTGCAAGCATATATAATATAAACCACAGATGCTTTTTGTTCGAGGTTTTTACCCTTTTTTAGTCTAAAGTATGGAGTTCGAAATGACTCTGATCTTAGTCCAAACAGACTCCTCTAAGTACCCCAAACAATGCTTCCAATCTGATCCCACAGTTTGCTTTCTGCAGAAACTGTCAAAACAATTAATCAGATAGGCACTTTCATAGCCTTATAAAATGGATTTAAAGTTTCAGTATTTGATTTCCATCACTTGGACATGGAAGTATACATAATAAGGAAGAAAAAGAAGGGTTTTACCTCCAAAATAGACTTGAAATGGCCTAGAAATTGAAGCTCCAAAGATTGATTCAACACAGTTTTTCTGTTTTCTGGGTTTGATACATGGTAAACAACACCTCTTCTCGGCTGTTTCAGCTTCAAATGGTTTCAAGATTCAGCGAGTTGCTTGTGAGAATTTATAGATGGTAGTAAGAGCTTCAAAACAAGTTAAAATTCAAAGGAAATGGATGAGAAACGAGGAAGGTACAACCTCATGAACAGGGCAGGAAGGAGCTGAAAAATCTAGATTTATGCTCAAGATTGGTCTTTGTTGCATGAAAGAGGGTGCTTGCATGGCAAGGGGAGATGACACGTGGCCATCCACGTGACCCTCAAGTCTCCATGCAGGTTGCCCAATTGACATCATCCATTGGCTTGCTCATGAGGTGGGATGGGATGGCCAAACCATGAGCAGCCATGGTTTTGCTGTTGAAATGCCTAGAAAATACAGAGAAAATCGACCAAAAATTAAAAAAAAACGAATGGGGGAGGGTTTTGGCGCGTGGGCCGGGTAGGTGAACGGGCGAGCCCACGGCCTGCTTCGAATTCGTGCACGAGCCAAGCCCGCGTAGGTCGGGCCTGTGGCTAGACTGTTTTCCTCGGCCGTGTGGCCGAATTTTTTTTTCCTTATATATATATATATATCTAAATTTCGCATTTTTTTCCTAAAATTATCAAAATTTGTTCAATCATCATTTCTCATCAAAATCTTCCATCATACATCATTTTTCATTTTTTATATAATTATTTTTAAAAAATTAAATAATCCATCAAATATCATATTTTTCTCCCAAAAATTTCATTAATTACTCAAAAAATTTTATAATTATTCTAAAAATTCAATAATCAATCCTAAAAATCATTTTTCTCCAAGAATTACATTTTCATCATAATTTCATGTATTTTCTCTTCAAAATCGTATTTTTCTCAATTATTCTAATTTTCTCTAATAAATAATATAAAGTTGAGATAAATCTATGTATTGCCATTAAAACTCCTGAAAATACATATATCAAACCCAAAAATTTCTGTGTATTAAAATATGGGTCGTCACAATTACATTTTAAAGTTTGTATATGGTAATTAATTATAGAATATATTTAACTCTTTCATTAACATAAATTCATACATTTGAAAGAACTAAATATATGAATTTATAAGCACTGCATAATACAAGTTCATCATGAATTTATTTATTATAGTGTTTATTAATTGTAAGAAAAATAGATGCAATCAAAAGTTGATCATATTAGAGAAAGTGAGCCTTTTAGCCTTTAGATCATCAATATATTTTGATAAGTCATTGTCATACATAATTTAATAACATGTGACATCATCCTATTCATTCATTATTTGAGTGAAGATTATATAAATCCCAAGGAAAATCTACAATCATCATGAAAGTTGGAGGAATCTCAAGTCAAGAATGACATATGGTACATTTCGAGATATCTACATTATACACCATCATCTTGCAACCATTTTAAAATTAATCCAAGGAATGAATTTAATTTTACAGGAAAACTAAGGTTTATAATGATTTGCCTAGTAGTCTCTTCAAGAATGTACGTGCTTTAATTTTTTTTCTTTTGTCTTAATATTATCCCCTCTTATTTCTCTTTTTCTCCTTATCACCATTGAAAAGTCACACCACCATTTTCCTTTTTTGGTTTTTTTTTTCATTAGTCACCCTTTCTCGCGCGCTACTTATTATACTAAACTATGTATCACCCTTAATTTGAATTTTTTTCCCAAAAATAAAAAATAAAAAATAAAAAAACTTGAAAAACGTACCCTTTAATTCACTCTTAAGAATTCTTGTGTACTTATTTGTTTTATTTGGCATTTGTGTTCTTTCATGATTTTGTTAGATATTATTTTAAGCTTCATGTATCATGTCATGTATATTTATAAACACACACAGACGTTGTAGGATTAATTTTGCAAAATCTAATAAAAATTAAGATATTCTATTTTCATTGCATTGTAGCCTTTTTAATTTCTTTAATGTATTATATCATATATTTCACATACTTAATATTTACATTTTGCCATCACATTCATTAGTTTTTTTAATTTTATTTTGTATTTTCTTTTATTTTGTATTTTCATGATAAACCTCTTGCAGAAGAACACTACTTTTAGTATATAAAGACTTAAAGATTTATTCATTAAAGGTGAAAAAACTTTTTAATTAATTTTAATTTTAATTATTTTACTTAACAAAGTGTCAGGACCCCTTCCCTAAGATGAAGGGCGAACCGACCGGCACAGTGTCCCAATAAACCCGCTCGCAAGTCGAGCTTGCTAAGACACTGTTAAGCCTCAACATATGATACCACATCACACACTTTCAGAGTAATCATAAGGCATGCAGAAGAAGTTTAATACACAAACACCAATAAACTTGATATTTATCCAAAATGGGTCATTACACATGTGTAGCAACGGGAGAGACCGTTCATTATATACAGGCTATCCTCACCCCTATACATAGGTCCTAACCCTCAAAGACGATAACAGAAAGGGAAATACAAAGAAGTCCTACCAAAAAGAGTAAGGGAACGCGGCTCTATGCGATGACCACTCTCTTGCCCCTATCTGCTGCTGAAGAACCTGAAAAGTTATAGTAGTGAGCTTAATTATCCACGGCAGCTTAGTGAGTAATGCAGTCTAATTCAAACTTAAAACAAGTATTCCACAATTAAAAACATGTGCCATGAATGCATGAGCAATAGCATTATGCAAGTGAATGTAACAGTAAACACAATTTAAATTCATAATGCAGTCGTGCACCTTCATTCAAAAATAGTTAAATAATGAAAAACATTCGCCGAGGCTCGCAAGCTCTCCGAGGCGATTGAAAATCACTCTAGCAGGTTGCAGACAGTTAGGCACTTCGTGTCAACTTCGATTAGGTCTTATTGCCGTTGCCATCATCGTAATGACCAACCAGGACTTATTGCCGTTGCCTTATAGTGACGGTCGGATTAGGTCTTATTGTCGTTACCATCATCGTAACGATCAACCAGGACTTATTGTCATTTCCTTATAGTGACGGCCCGATTAGGTTTTTTTGTTGTTGCCATCATCGTAGGCCCACAGAACCCCCTGGTGGGCACTCTGTGCTAGGTGGTCACTCTGTGCTAGGTGGTCACTTCTCGGGGTTGTATAAGAGACCGCACAACTCACCCTAACCCTGTACTCTCGGACCTCGAGTCTCGGTGCACTTTTCATTTAAAACCCATTTAAAAGGATGCAAGTTCATCACAATATGTAATCCATTTTCATAATGCACAGAATAACAAACTCTAAGAAATGAGTTAGAAAACACTACTCACAGGGATGCTCCGCTACCGACGCTCCTCTCGAGACCGGTCGCGTCCCGCTAGCACTGGGTCCTGCGAAATCAACGCAACTTCTTATCATTAATATGGGACTTGGCTCACTCTAATTCTATATCATTGGTTAATCAATTACTTGACCTAGTCAAGAATAGTTCACGTACGTTCATTTTCCTTACCTTAGTTACTGAGTCCATTTGATTGACCTCGGTCAACCTTGGTCAACCCTAGTCAACTTATCATTTGCTGACCTAGCTGGTCAACAGAGTCACACAGGGTCAATTCTAGTCCTTATAGGGTCAATTGGGCCAAAAGGGTCAATATTCCCAATTTCCATTACTTAGACACAAACCTTAGCCTATGACCCTATCTGCGCAACCATTTTTTTGATTTTTCTGCGGGCAATCCATTCATCGAATTTGCACCAAACCTCGTAGAATTGTTCTAGACTTCCTAAATTTTTCCCAAAATTTTAAGTTACAATTTTTGGACCTCTTTTAATAAGGTTTCTAAGCATGATAACAGAAACTGTATAGATTCCATATCCCCTGTGATAGGCAGTGACTGTTTGCTTTGGTTGACCTAGCTATACACATCAGAATGTCCTGAAATTTGGTAGGCCACTTCTAGACATATTTAGGGATCTCTCCACCAAATTTTAGCTCAATCTATCATGGTTTGGTCAGTCAATTTTATCTGAGAAATTTCGGACAGATTGCAGGAAATTTCTGGGTTCAAAGATTCTACAATCCTCTAGTGTTCTTTTCCCTCGTTGAATCCCCATTCTATGGGTTGTTTCTTGTGTCACTTACAGTTTACAGGTCATAACATATCCACTAATCACAACCACTTCGAATCAGTAGCATGCAACATTAAAAACATGTCTATCATTCCATCAATATTCTGCTACATTCTAAAGAACACAAGGAATTTGCTCTAGCACCCTACAATCATAGCATATTTGCATGTATTAACAAGACACATCCACAAGAGTTCAAGGTAAAGTCTCTATACCTTTCTGGAACCTCTATTATGGAGTCTACAATGCCTCTAGTTCCAGCCTGAAAGGGTGCCTTGAAGTGTCCTAAATATAGCTCTTGTCCTAAATATAGCTTTCTGTCGGCACTATTGCAACAGTAAGTCGCACAGTGAATACCAGAGATTCACAAGACGTATTAAACGTTCTAACATACAATTTCTACCACTTGGACACTTGAATACACTTCAAGAGAGGTAAAGTGAAGGGTTTCACCTGAGGGATGAGTCTGGGTTGGTCTTGGTATGAGCTTTCCCAAGGTTGCTGCAACTGTTTCTGTTACACAGTTGCAACAGTGAGTAATCAACAAACTTCAACGGTCCTAAAATCATGCATAAGGCCCTATTTTTCATTCTCTAACTCTTGGAGATCAAAGTATATACGAAAATGAAGGGAGTGAACCATTTTACCTTCAAAAAGGAATTGGAAACGGCCAAGGTCCAAGGCTTCAAAAGTGGTTCCAGCACACACTTTTTGGTTTTTCTGGTTTTAAGCAGTGTAGACAGCCCTCTTCTTGATGTTTTCTGCTTCAAACAGCTCCAAGACTGGGCAAACTACTTGTAGAATCTTGTAGGTGGTGGTACAAGCTTCAAATCAAGCTATAGTTTGCAGGATTTGGTGGAGAATTGAAGAAGTTATGAGCTTGGAAAGTTGATTACAGAATCTGAAAATTCTGTGTTTGAGCTGAAGAATGCCCTTTTTGTTGCATGAGGATACTTGCTTGGCAAGGGTGTGGATGACATGTGGCATGCAGGTGGCACTTAACATCACATGCTGGATGCCCCGTTGGCAGCCTTCATTGGCCAAATTGGAGGCCATGAAGTGATGGCAAAACCATGGGTTACAAACCATGAACTCCCATGGTTTTGTTGAAAAAATATCTGCTGAAAATCTCCAAAATTCGATCAAAAAATCGCCTCAAAAACCCCAAAAAATGCACAAAAACAAGGAAAAGAGGGGGCTGGACCCCTTCTTGGCGCGTGGGCTGGCCAGCCCAGTTGGGTTGGCCCACGCTCCTGGCCCGGGCCAGGAGTTCAGCCCGTTGGGGCCTGAGCCGGCCCAGGCCCAGTGCTTGGGTCAGCCCAGGTCCCCCTATGCTATTTTTTTTTTTTTTGTTTCTTACCAATACACATACATATATACGCGTATTATATATCAAAATTTCACATTTTTTTTCTAAATTGTTACAAATGTCTAATTTATCATTTTCTATCAAAATACCAACATTATACACCATTTCATCATTTATTTAATTATTTTTCTCCAAAAATTGAATAATTTTCCAAAAAATCACATTTTTCTTCCAAAAATTACATTTATCATTCTAAAAAAATCCAATAATTGTCTAAAAATTCATAAATTAGTCTTATAATTTATTTTTCTCAAGAAAACATATTTTCCTAATATTTTCATGTATTTTCTCCTCAAAATTGCATTTTCTCGAATTATTTTCATTTTCTTCAATAATTAATCCGAAATTAGAAAAAATTGGAAAAAATTTTGTATTTTCTCATTAAAATTCCAGAAAATACATGGAGTACATAAATGTCCGATCCGTCAATCCGATGTCAAAAATCTGGGTCGTCACACAAAGACTAAGAAAGTGAAGGATTAATACTACTCTAACGCCCAAACTTTTCATTTATCGTTATTCCTTATATTATCAAAATCTTCTTATCTTATTATTATCTCATCTTTTCTTATTTTTTTTAAGTTTTATTATCAAAAATCTTACTTTTAGGAACTTAACTTAATCTATGTGGTTAAACCTTGGGATTATCATTTGATATATGTATTACATTATTTGTCCTAATTACACTCATAATTTTGTTTCATCATCTAATAATGTTTAGGGTGCATGTGATTATGTTATTTTTCATTGGTTCATAATTTTAAGTTTAAAATAATCCCATCAAGTTAGCAACAACTTCGCAAACATTTGTCGTCCAAATGATTATTTGCTTGGTTCCCTTTAAAGTCTTTGCAAATTTCATGACATCTGATTCCACAACTGGGAGAGAAAAAAATTCACAAGGAGAAGAGCTCAACTATCAAGAAGAGAAGTTTTCCTCAATGTAGTCTCCTAAAATTAAAACTTTTTAGAAAAGCATACCTTTATTCATATAATATTTCTATTAAAAGAATTTTCTCTATACGACCATATCTAAAACATTGTTTTATTTTGATAAATGTAAGATTAAAAATCATGTGCTTTAGTATATATAATAAGTAGAAGCTATGTTAGTTCCTCATAAAGTAGATTTGATGATGAAGTTCGATAAAGGCTATTTTGTCTTTTAAGTTCCAATACTAGTTTAGGACGAGTAAAAAGAAGCAATTAGGGTTGGGAATTATAATAAGGTGGAAAAAGGAGATGATTGTGTCCAGGTAGAAGGTGGTGAAAAGGGCCCTCTCCATCAATATCGCTAAAACAAAATTAACCACGATTCTATCATTGCTTCCACTTAGCTGCACAACACTCCATACCAAAACTAATTTAAATTAGAAATAATATTTTAGAAACTTTTTTTTTCAACAAATTTTACTAACATGGCTTTAAAATTAAATATGCTAACAACCAAAGGTTATACTTTAAATTTAAACAAAACCCAATTTTATTTATTTATAATGAGCCCACCTTTAGCCAAAGGAAGTAGTTAAAGTTGTTTTGTTGATTACCTTTCATAATTTTGTTTTGCCTTCACTTATTGGAATGTGGGATCAGCTGAAGTCTTTACTTCTCCTAATAGATCTTGCTTTATGTTGGATATTTGCACATGAAAAAAGGGCAAAGTAAAACAAAACAAAAGGACTGTTATGATGTAAGCAGCCCTCAAAGTTTGACTTTGTAAGGGAAAACACTTGTAGTCCCACTAAACCAATGAACATATATTTTGAACTAAGCACCACTCACTCAAAATCTTACAAGTGTCTACTGTGACTCTATCATGCTTTTGGAAATTTTTGTAAATCTTTTCTAGTTTAATTTCTTTACGGCAACATAAATGATGGAAAATCTAACAAATTCATTTTTGCAATGGAAAAAAAATGCAATTTTTTTTTTATTTTTTTTTTTTGTTTTCAGAAGTATCTAGTTTAGCAACAGGAGACCACTCACTTATCCATTTTGATTTTGCATTTTGAAAAAAAATAAAAATAAAAAACAAAAGGAAAGAAAGAAAGAAAAAAAAAAGTGGGTTTCCCTTTAAACACTAGAACATTCCAAACAGGGTCATAATCTCACTTTTTTTATTTTGTCAAAAGAATACTTAAGCCAACATTTATATGATATAAATAATTATAATTTTTCTTTTTCATTTATGTTTTTTATCGTTTGCTTTCACTCTTAACTTGATTATTGCCACATTTAGTTTGATATATATAATATATATCATACTTCTTCATGGAGGCAACGTGGGTCTATGCAATTGAATGGATCATAGAGGAAAGGAGGTAGTGGCATACACATGGTTCATAGAGTATAATGTAAGTAGGTCTTCTCGCTCTTGAGAACCCGAGCAATTAAGTAATATTTAGGCCGATTTCTTTGGCTTTTTGAAAAACTCCTTAGTTGTAAAAGAGAGCTAAAAGGAGAAAGAAACATTTTTAAACGAAAATATATATATATATATTAAATGGGTCCTAATGAAGTCGAGCTTTAGTTTGAGAATTAGTGACCAGAGATTCCTCTTTTTTGAGCTTTTGGCCTTGAATTTTGAGTAAATGCCCAGTGAGTGGTGATATTGAGGAGCACTAGGCGACCCAGTAACCTGAGTAGCCCATCGTGTCACATGAACCACTTTTGCACTTTATATTTTTTTTTTCTTTTTTAAGAATTATATTGACGGTATTATTGTATCAATCTGTCGAGTGAAACACATCTAATAGCCATCCAAGTTTCGTGTTCAGCTTAAAAGTTTCTTTCTGCTTGGTGGACTGATGAAACTTGATCCTTAAACTTTAGAACTCGGCACACTATTGAAATCATATGTAATATAGTTAACTCTACGCTAGTAGTAATCTCCTATATATATATTATTTATTTGATTAGCTCAAGCCGAAGAATCCTACCCAGAGGCGCCATAACAAGAAGTATGTTGTTGAAGATGGCATCGGATTATGAACAGAAAAGGGAGATGGTAAAGTGGCTTTAGTTCAATCTCAGTGGGAACACATTGATTGGTGGCAATACGATGGTTACAGGCCTCGTACGAAGTGCCCACATAACCATTGCAGAGTCGTGTCAACCAATGGAGCTAAGGATTTACGATAATGGGTGGCAAGGAATCTGGCATTATTCACTCAGGTGGAATGGCGATAATGATTATAGTTTTGGGGATATTATGATGTGACATCACTCATGTGGAAATGAATTAAAGTGAAAAATACAAGTGCATGATTCTCATGACCTAACTGGCAAGTGGAAGAAAAAGCAATTTTGTTTTGACAATGCTAAAACAATTGTTACAGATAAATTCTTTTTTTTTATGAGAATAACTACAACATGCATAAGAATTATTAAGTGAATATGTAATATCTAATTTAAAGTATATAATTATTTATATATAACAATGAGTGTTAAATATAGTTATATAAACAAAAACATAACTGCACACCAGTCTAATATTTTTCATTTGTTGTTTATCTTGTATTAAAATATTTACCTTAATTAACATTAACCTGGACATAGAATCTTATCTCATCTAGAATACGTGTTGCAAACAATTAAAATCACATTGTAAAGAAAAAATGAGTTGATGTGTTTAGTAAGGAAAATGTCAGTACATAATGAAGAAAGTGTTGAAAAATTTGTCTTTACAAAATATTTTTTTTTTGGCCATTTTGAACTAATATTTCTAATGAGATAATTTGTAATCTTTGATATGTGAAAATTGATAATTATAAATTGTCTACTTTGCATCACAATGCAAAGTAGACAATGCTAGGTGAAAGGGCGTCGTAAGGATCACAGAACTTTGCATGTGCTCATTGTCGTAAGGAGCTAAGAAGCTTAGAATTTCATAGATTCAACAGATTGTATGCTTGAGTTTGCTTTGGGGAGATCAGATTGTAGATATTCATAATCAATGTATCCAAGGTTGAGGCATGTAGTTATAGTTTAATAAATCATGGTATAGGAAGGGTGATACAAGTGCAACAATCAGAACCGTTGAATGGTGTTTGATTGAATAGCTATGATCTAACAATGTAGAATCAAGAGGCTATTATCAAAGCCATTAAATCATGAAAAAAGCTCAATGGCATAATCTAACAGTGTGTAATTAGTAATTAACACCATCAAATTGCATACAGATGCCCTAAGTGTTGGCGCAGAAACCCTTAGAATGATCTAAATTGATCAATCTAAGTAATCGAATAATTGTGAATACAACAAGTAATAAAAATATAGAATCACACAAAAGACACCAAGATTTACGTGGTTTGGCTATGCCTACATCCACGGGTGATAGAAAACAAGATCCACTATGAAAATTGAAGGAATACAAGCACTAACCCTAGTCTACCTTAAGGTTCTCTCAGTTAGGATTAATCCAGAAACCCTAATTAAGGAGGCATTTATACATGTCTAATAATGGGCTCTACAAATAATCCACATAAAGTGTGGGCTTAATAATTGGGCCCACAGGATTGTGAGCCATTATATAACACTAAGATGAGATCAACTTGTGCCTTAGATGGTAGCATAATCAGCAACGAACAACCTACAAATCAGGGACCACATTCTCAACATTTTCCATCCTCGAAATCAGAATTTTTTATTCCTCTCTCTCTCTCTCTCTCTCTCTCTCTCTCTCTCTCTCTCTCCCTCTCTTCTTTTTTCAAGTATTATTTTGTTAATGAGTTAAGTATATTAATTTTGGCCCAATCACATAAAACGAAATTGTTATATCCTAAGCGACGAGTGTTATACACCATCAGTACTTCAGCAAAATTTCATTGTTTTAAGATAATAAAATCACATTCTAACCTTAATCCATAGTAATTAATCTGCTCAATTTATGTACAATCAGTCTGCTGAAATTCCAAGTTGTCGACAACATGCCCTACTTTTTCCAATAGAAAGCTCCTAAAATTGTAGGTCATTCAACCATGCTTTCTTTGCAGGAGAGAAGCAATTCTTAGATTTGAACATGTAGGTTGTTATCATGAACAACAAAATATTCAAAAGAAGATCCCGATGCAACAACATCTTAGCACGAAATGAGTTTGTGACGGAGGAGGATAATTTGAGCTAGTTTTGGCAAAATACATATAAGTTGCTCCTACGCCGATGGACAAGCTAAGCAACATAATGTCATGTTTGTTTAAGATTATGATTTTAGAAAATTAATTCTGAAAAACGATTGTTGAAAAAGTGATTATAAAAATTAATTTGAATCATGTTAACTAAAAATAAGTGATTATATAATAATTGATAAATTTAACCTTATTTTAAAAAGTAAATTTTTTTATTAATAGTAAAATAAATAATTTTAATACAATCAGAATAAGAGAAATTATTAAAAGCCGGTCTACAACTAATCAGTCAAAAGAGATTATTTTGGCCGTTAGATTGCATAAGTTATTTTGACAAACATCAAAGTTGAACAATTAAGTGATTAAGTAAGTTACATCATTTAACCGTAATTGTTACCCCCTAAGAAAGAAGAAGTAGAATGAGAACTCATTTCAAACCCACGGCTTGGAAAATCTCAGACACACTCGTTGAAGTAAATGCAGTGGACGGTATCATTCCATTCGGCTGCGTACCGTCCTGTTGCTGTTGTTGTCTTGCCACGGTTACCTTCTACAAGACTCAAGTTATTTCCTGTTATTAGGTGGTATCTGCTAGTTCCAAGTGAATAATGGGGTCGTTAGCATTCGTTATGCTAGTTTTAGCGAAGAATCGCATGGCATGTGCATATTGGATGTTAACGAATATACACACAAGTGATGTGTAACTATGTCCGCGTCTTGCAATACAGAGCAGAGCATTTATTCTCTGAGACTTTCTTAATTAGTGATATTCTTTTCTTGCAGAACATATATTTGATTTTCATCCTCTATCTTTTTACGTTTCTTTCTTAATTTCGTCTTTAGCAAAACTCAACTCATACAGTAGCATAATTTCTTTGAATCTCAATTTGTTGATGAGGCTGAATAGGAGCAAAATGCGTATCAGGAGTAGCAGATCCGTTCAGACAGGAACATCACATGCGACTCATCTTATGCTATTTGTTGTATGCTCATTGCTCTGTCATCAATGACTAGAGCTTTGCAACTGAAACAATTTAACTTAGCTTGCAGAACAAGGATCGTTATGTATCTTATTTGATTAAGTAAATAAAAACTATTTGTGCCGAATTGAAGCCTACGGTAGTTTGATTGGTGTGAAACATGGAATTTCATTCAACTGTGATGTTAATCTCATCACAACAAAGCACATCGTTACAAACCAGTCCTCAAATTTGTTATAAATGCAAGTGACAAGAAAATTCAGATTGGTCAAAACAATCTTCAGCAAGGTTTTGGGGGAGGTGAAATGCCACATTAAAGAGGAAAGTATACGGAGGAATATATGGTAGAAGAGGCAGCCATCCGTGTTCTTCTACCGAGTTTTAGCATGCTTTACCATGGAATTAGCAATCTCAGAACAAAAAACCAAATCAATTCCGCAATATTGTTACTGCAAGGCCACAGCAACATGTGAACCCCAAGCAAACTACCATAAGCAGCAACGGCCTTCTATGTTTTTACCCAGGACTCACTTGAAGATCCATCTCGGTATATGCATTACGGAGAATCTAGCCAAATGGCATTTGATGTCTCATCTCTTGCCAACAAAACAGAACACAAAGGTGAAAACTCTGTAACTGTTGGAAATGGCAGCAAATTAGCCATTGTTTAAGTGGGCGCCAATGTTCTTAAATCTAATCATAAACACAATTTGCATCTCAAAATTTGTCCATATTGCCAATCTTACCAAAAATATCATTAGTATCTTAAAACTCACCACCGATCATTTTGTTGTTAGACAAATCTTCAAGGCAGATATTGCTTCTCGAACTGCTCAAGGATGGATATTATAAAGTCGATTCCAATCATTACTCCAATGCACATCCCACAAAACCACCAGGTATTGCATCTACTCCACTTGCTGTTGAATCAAGTTCTACTGTTAGTTTCTATACACTGGCTCAAGGAGGAAATAACATCCAGAGACATGTGGAAATTTCTTGGCATCTCCATCAATCTTTGAATGATTACATTGAGAGTGGTAACAACAATCTTCTCTCTCTCTTCCTTGCCAATCGTATCTGCCGAGAAATTTTAAGGCACATGGGAAGAAGGATTCCCAAGGCTATAATGAAAATTGAGAGTCTGAAGTATCTGAAGTACAGAGTCATAGACAAGGATATTACAAGTGCACTAAACAGTAAGGCCAGAAGGCGAGCTACATTCACATCAGTCCTGTACAAAGACAAAAATGTATTGTCAGTGGGCAAAGAGTAATGCATGCTTCTCAGCAATGTCTCATGCAACTGAAAAGACTGATTTTGAGAGATTAACAAAGTAAAGAAGTTAGAGGTTTGTTTTACAACATTCCATGGGGAAGCAAGTCATCTAAAATGACATACAAAGTAATTGACATGGGAATCCCCCAAAAAAATAAATAAATAAATAAATAAAAATATACAGGAGATAGATGCCCATAAGGGTTTGATTTTGGATAAATAAGCATAAAAGGAGTTGTATCTTACAAATCAACCATGATTTTTAGGAACCAAGACAAACATAACATCAAGATGAAATCAATTTGTTCGATACAAAAGACAGCAAGCAGACATTTGCGACCTATAGGATAACATTAGACTGTTGGCGAGTTCCTGAATTTAAGCTTCTCATATTATTAAAGGTTCATCCATGCAGGGCTGTTTACCAAAGAGGGGGGAATGTATCTATACCTTGTAGTTTTGGGGTTCCTTGGCTAATTACTCATGTTGTGTGGTCTGTTTCCATGATGTAGATTGCATTTTGTATTTGGAATGTTCTGAATAAACGGGAGGAAAATTGTTCAATACAAAGGTTTTCATGGTGCTGAAGATATACTGTGCATAAAGCTATTATCAACAAGGCTCATCTACACTCTTTCCAGATCTGAGTTGAAGATGACTCTATTGCTAGCACATTAAAAAAAAAAAAAAAAAAACAGAAACAATGTTCTTACCCAAAAAAAACACAAAAAAAAAAAAAGAAAAAGTGAGAAAGAAGACAAAAGAAAAGGAAAATTTAAACAAATTACATTTACATGGTCCATCACTTTTATGTGTTGATCTTCAATACAAGGAGAAGGACAAAATTATATATATACTAATTGGCTTTAATCCAATACTATCCTTTTTCAAATACAAAAAGTTTTGTTTTTCCATTTCTGTCCTATCTTGAACAAAAGAGTAATGTAGGAATATTCAATTTCAAGATCTAATATTTAACTAAATTTTATAAAATTCAATTATTACTT
>JAJIYU010006791.1:0-20057 GCA_030144865.1 Tinospora cordifolia | reverse complement strand
TTTATTTAAATGCACTTGCAAATTCTTTCAAATTGAATAAAAACACTTGTGAATACTTTTAAATGTGTTTTTAGTTTAGATGACACACTAAAATTACAAAAAAAAAAAAAATGTACAGTATGATTTAAATTCTTAAGGCTGAAAATAGAATGGTTTAAAAAAGCATGAGTGCTTGTGCAGCCCCCTTTAATTTTTTTGAGTTATATTCTTACGAACGTACTCCTCTGACAGAATCCTTACTATATACACGACGTCTACCATCGATTGTTTAGTGCTAGGAAAAGTAAGTTATCTAATCTTATTTGCTTCCTTAACTTTTGTCTCTCAGTGTGTCCAATAAAGTGATAAAGAAGGTAGGGAGGAATGTTAAGATTTTAATTGTATTATTTTTAGTATTTTCTTTTCATGAGAAATTTTTTTAAGAGTTGGTTAAAAAACAAAAAAAAAAAAAAAGAAACAATAGGTTAAAATCAACAACACTCTTAAGCAAGGTTCTTTGATGCAGCCCTTACATGGGTCAGGATCAAAACCTAACTCAACGCAAGTAATTTTGAGTGTTAAATTTAAAATTTAATCTAACCTATTTTATCAGGTCCTCCAACACAATCTATTCAAATATAAAGAGTTAGAGGGATGTTAACATTTGATGGAGTTAGTAAATTTATTTATTGTTTGTAATATTAAATTTCAATTATTGATTTATGGTCTAAAGTGGAAAAAACATCATTTTATTTTAAATAATAAATAATCGAGTTCAGAATTTCTAATATCAGTGTCATGGGCACAAAAGTTTTTTCTTTTTTTTAATAAAAATAATTTATAAATCCCCTTCCAAATATATAAGGTATTAAGCTCATCGTGATACAGTAAATGTAAATTATATAAGGTATAAAAATAATTTATAACCAACATTTTTCATGTAAATTATATAAGGTATTAAGCTCATCGTGATGTACTATTTAAAACCTTTAAAAAAAAATTATTTGTGAACTAAACTAATAATATAGATGAGACAATAATCATGCAAAATGTATAAGTATGACAACTCTAAATACATTTATGACGCATAAATATGAATATATGGTGTAGTATGATGCACCATGCCTTATAAGTGTCCCTTTTTTCTTTTTTCTTTTTTCTTTTTTTGCTTTTTTAAAAATTATTATAATTCTTCTAGTCTACTATATGAAATCAAAATTTTAATTATTTAAAAATTATATATATACATATATGGGTTGACGAATGAATTATTTTTTAGTATTTGACTTACACCAAAACGACCCAAGTCTTTCATTATTTTGGGGTAAAAGATTAAAAATGTGGTAAGTCAATTCTTAGAGAGGTGTTCAATCACGCCAACCCATGTGGAGCGGAGTGCTTAACAACTCGTTCTACGTCCCCTTGCGAGCCCATGGAACTTTACCTACATAATCAAGGGAAAAATATGTATCGATATTCAGAAATATATTACAAAAGTATCATACATTTAAATATTGTACGGGTGTTCAGTTTTTAATTAAAAAAATGTCAGAATTTGGTATACGTTAAAAATGGTACATAAATTAAGTATTACAATTTAGAAGAAAAAATCATACAAAATTAGAAAACAAATTTAGAAAGCTAACGGAAATAGAATATAAATTGGGAGATTACAGAGAAAATCGCACAAAATCAAAAAAATAAGTTTAGAAAGCTAATAGAAATAAAAATATTCGTGCAGGCAATGATCAAAGGAGAGATTTGAAACCAAAAACATTGAAATACAGTTTATTTTTTTTATTGTTAATCAACTTATCTCTGCAGGAAAGTAATTTGTGTATATTTTTAGTATATTTTTTTTGTGTATTATCTATATATATATTTTTTATATATTTGGTATATACAATTTTTTTTTCTTTTATCATTATTCAACATTTATGCAAGAAAGTAATTTGTATATATTTTCTGTGTATATCTTATATATTTAGTGTATATAGTCTATTTTTTTATCATTATTCAATATCTCTACAGGAAAATATTTTTTTTTATCATTATTCAATATCTCTACAGGAAAATAGTTTATGTATATTTTCTATATATTTTTGGTATATTTTTTGTATATTTCTAATAAAATTTTTATATATTTATACATATTTTCTGTATATTTAGTATATACAGTTTGTTTTATGATCATTATGCAACTCATCTCTTCAGAAAAGTATTGTATATAATTTTTGTATGTTTCAGTATATACATGTAATTGTTTTAGACAAAAAAAAATTGCAAAACAACACAGTTTTATAAACTTACTCGTTGCTCAATACATAATGAGTACATTAGTTTTTTAAAAAATAAACAGAAAAAGAAAAAAAGATGTACAATTAACATCTTAAATCCTATTTCAGTCTTGGTTGAAAAAATGTCCACGAATATATATATTAGTGTCTTTGGAAGTAGATAAACATCATTTGGTTAGGAAAAATGTCTAATGCATCGCCGCTGGTTTTTTAGAGTTGCAACTTATTTGTGCATCTTCTTCCTCCTTGTTATTCAAGCAAGCTGTCGCTTGCCCCTCGCGTTGCTTGTCGTCGCTCCTTTCTTCTGATCTGTGATTTGTTTTTTGGCCATCCATTGGTTCGTTGTTCTTTTTACTCGTTCTACATAGACCACGATTAGCAGAGATATAAAACTAAGGCACAAAAGATCGAGAACGAGAAACTAGGGTATAATTGTTGTTGCAAATGTTCAAGAACAAAATACTAGGACACGGTAGCGACAATGCTATTTTGGTGGATTTAAATGAATATGGTAAGTGGTTATTCGAATATAATGTATATTATTACGTACCTTATTTCCAACATAGTATTCTTGTAAATAAAACAATAATGTTGATAATATTAAAAATTAAAAAGTTTTTATAAATATTTTTGATAATATTTTTAAAATAACGTTATAGTCTGTAATGTCCTCGATAATCAACAAAGCTTTTGATATTTTCAAAGCACTGGTAGCATTGTTAGATTATTGAGTGAATCTTACAAATTCCCAGTTCCCCACAATCCCACCTGCGTGCCTTTTACAAGCTATTGGCTTTGCTGTGTTGATCATCCGCTTATTAATACGAAAGCCACGGAGACTACTTCATCTTGCTCTCTCCTGCAAAGAAGAGGATAATCCGGTAGTACCTTGTGAAAAGTTTCCTAAACAGATATAACATGTGCTTAGATTTGACAAATTGTGTTTGAAATTAACATCCTTCACCTTTTTTAAAATCTTAAATTAAGAAATTATGTATATGTATCACCATTTTTCTTTTAACTATAGAGTTTGATATATGGAAATGACAGATTGTGCAAGTGAAGAATGTTTATGATAATTTAATCTATATTGTTGAGTGATTATCCTTTAATTATAACTTTTAAGTTAAGTGATTACTAACATGACATTAAACATGGATTGGAAGGATTGCATATGTCACTGGATAAACATTAAGTTAAAATATATTTTCATTGTAAATGTGGACTTTAAATGCAAAGTTGGTGTAGTAGAAATAAATATAAACACTGTTAACTATCATTACTTTCAAATAGTTCTAATGAGCGTCATACCAACAAAATAAATAAAAAGTTTAAGAAAAAAAAATCAAGTTAATACTTCAATTTTTTTTAAAAAAAAAATATAAGTAAAATAACACTAGTATTGGTAATCACTGTTTAACTTTAATGTCTATTAAGTGTAAGTATATGTTACATAAAATGCATATTCTCTTTACATTGATGATGTAACACTGTTTTTTTTTAATGCACATCTACATTTATGGTAGAGATGCTTTTGGAGTTTTTATTTTATAAAAGTACTAAGATTAAGTCGTATTTTTGGTTTTGCACAATTCTCATTTGTGATATTAACGCTGTTTTTTTATCTCTCTTCTAGCTTTTCGTGTGTAGGACGGAGTTTGATGCAAAAGGTAGTGTTGATAATAGGTGTACATACATTTTTGAGCCCTTATCAATCAACTATCATTTTTATCTTAAGTAATTTTATTGTAATATCCTGATTTTCTAACTATTAAAAAACTCAATAGTGATTCAAATAAATATATTTCTTTTTCATTCATTCACATATCACAATAGAAAACTAGGACATTGCAAATCAATTCTCATATTCTTCATGACAAACTAGGTCGCATCCCATTAACTCATATTAACAATTAATTAAAGAAAAGATTACTAATTAAAACTTGAGATGACATGCTAGTTCAATATAACTTTCTATTTAAAGGTTCAAACAATAAAGTAAGAATAAAATAATGAAAGATTATCTAAGCCCACATGCCCTAATTAAAGACAACAAGTAAATATTATTCATAAGGTGACATCATTACTAAGGTCTACTATTAGAGGATTTTCTGCACGTCCTCATTAATATGAACACTCTTACTGGTTACTTAAAAAAATAGAAATTTAGATGAGCTCAAAAAGTATAGTGGATCATACATCATACATCTCATACATTATACAGGCCAAAACATCGAACATGCAAATATTTATCATACATTATGCAATTCCAACATTTAATTATTTTTCAATTGTCATTTTGATCAAAGGGACCATCCCTTGCATTCTCATCTCATCAAAATATGTATCAGGGAGTAGCGACATACATTAGTCCATAAAGAATTTAGGAATACACTCATCATTTCATTTTTAGAAATTAGGGAAATACCCATCATTTTGGTCATCACCGTTGAAGACTAAACCATACCTTTCAGGAACACCCACGATGAACAGTTATTGATCCATCTGGACGTGGTTCAACTCTTAATTATGTTTATTTAGTGTAACATCCAAAACTTCCTAAGTATAGCATGCCCAAAGTCATTATAAACATTCAATCAATTATACATTGTCATATAGTAGTGTTACTCAACAACATGCTGTCCAATATACATAGTATACACATAAAAACCATACAATCCAAACCTTAAGCAATAAACGTATGAACATGCTTCTAAAAATTTAATTCAAACAAATATTAATCATATTCAATATTTAAAACTTAAATAAGCCAAAAAAAAAAGGATACTCAATTATACTTTGTCAATAAGACATTGACTTCCTTGATTCTGGTACTAGAGATTTGATACTTAGTAATCTTGACCTAGAATGTGTAGAATTATCATTTTAGTAATTTATAGTGTATTTAAGACTTTGAGTCCAAAAAAATAAAAAATAAAAAAAATCTTTTTCTCAAGACTTTTATATAGAGCAATGCATGATTCACTATTCCTAACATCCTATTTGAGCAAAGTGGCCCTATTCTTAAGCCTTAGGGTAGGTTAACATATTTAACTAATCTAAATATGTCTGTTTCTAACCAATCTAAATATATCTTAATACCATTAATCCTTCAATTATAAGATTTCATGAATATATCGCATCATTAATGTCTTATGTTCATTTTTTTTTGTACATAAGTTATTATTTTATACACTCTATTGTCTTGTACCTTAACTTAATCTAGATACACACTTAATTATTAATTTTCAGCAACCTAACTTGCTGATTTTTATCTAATAGACATGCATAACTTTAGGCATAACCCTCACTAATAGCGATCTTACACATAGTACATTCAAAACCATGCACTTCCATGTATGTGCATGTGTACTTGAATATTTTCCTTGTATAACTATGAATTCACCTTTTCAACATGGTCTCATAAATTTCTTTATAAATAAATTATGGGGTAGGTCCCAATTTTTTACGTGGTTTTTCAAATAGAATTTTTTGTGCATCTAGTTTTGTTCTTCATCAAACTTTGCACAAGTGGAAGTGCAAAGATTGAATATTTGTTTGGTTCTCTTTAAAACTATCATCTAAATAACAGAAGGTATGTTTCTTTATTTATATTACTGCGATTCATGATAATCTTGATAGTGATTACTTTCTATCATTTGGCATTAGAGCCTTCATGAATACATTATAATTGAATTTGCAAATAAATTTGGAAGTTCTTTGGTAATCACACTATCTTAAAAAAATTCTATTGAAATTAGTCAAATAGTTAAGAATTGCGATTAAACACTGTACGGTAGGTTTCCTTTGCTGAAGCCACTGCATTCTTCACAGCCTACATTTTCTCACGCAATTGTTGTATAGTCTCCGAACATAAAAGCTTTTTTGACTTTCTAACTCTGTGATATACCTGCAACAATAATGTTAGAAGTTTTATCGGTTTTGGATTTTGGTTCGGACTTCGGTTCTGGATTTTGTTCTGTTTTCCACTGGATTCAGTTTTCATTTGGTAGTATCATTCTGTTTGCATTTGAATTCGGGTTTTTATAATATTTAAATATTTATGGGTCCCAAATATGGGCTGAAAACTGATGCATTCGCAGTTTTGTATTATATATAATTGAATGCAATTGAATGATGACCGAGTGATACAATTTTTTTTTTATTGTATTACAATATTATTACTTTTATTGAACATGGCATCACTAGTTTGATAAAATAACATGCTGATTTGTCATGCACCAGAATTATAACATTATTGAACATTGCATTTGCATGAGCTTATTATTCTTTATTGAAAATAGTCATTATTAATGGGTCATTAAGAAAAAAAAAAGATGATCATATATCCATGTGAGTTCATTATACAATATTTCTATTTTTGGATGAGTTTCTGTTTATATATGAAAATTAGACACCAGTAATATGCTCATGCTTATTAATAATTACGCCATTTATGTTTTTGCCTATAACGTTGTTTTATGATTCATTTAGAGAAATTAAATCATCATAATCCAAGACACCAATATTATTAAAATTATATCGATTAATGTTTGCCAAAGTGACTTAGTCAATAACATTTTAGTATTAATTGAATTGCAAAAAGGTTATTTTACAAAAAAAAAAAAAGAATTATGTTAATATTTAGAATGATAAACAATGATTAAACGCAAGGGTAAATCATTGAAGTTATCTAACCAAATAGATGAGATAATTAATATGTTAGTTATAATTTTTATTTTCTCTTTCAAAGGAGTAAAATTTTAATTTTAACTTATATGATTAGTTAAGCAAATAATTCTTTTACTAGTGGGAGGCTTATATATAAATAATTTTGACCTAGAGGACAAATTTTTATATATAATGTTGATCTCAGTCAAAATGAATTGTTTCAAGTATGTGAATTAATTCTGAAAAATTTAATTGATCTCCCTATCAGTTAGAGTATTTATTTTGTAGCCTTGTTATTATGGTTGGAGGAGCATTGTCATAAAAAAGTATGAAACAAACATTGATAGCTTCATCCGCCATGGAGGCAGAGCTTGTAGTTTGTTATGAGACCACTTCGCAATCACTTTGGTTACAAAATTTTATCTCAGGGCTTTAAGTGGCTGATTTAATTTCTTAACCCTTGAAGATATTCTATGACAACTCTACCCAATTATGTTTTCTAAGAATAACAAGATTTCAGGAAGGTCAAGACATATTGACATTAAGTATCATGTTGTTAGAGAGAGGACTCAGAATTAGCTAATGTTAGAGGAACACATTGGTACACAACATATGATTATTGATCCAATGACTAAGGGTTTGCCACCACTTTATTTATATAATGAGCATGTTACTCATATAGGTCTTATGAACTCTTTTTATGTACTTAGTTAGTGGAGTTATTGTAATGACTTAGTTTCTCTTATATAATATTTTTTCATATTGCTGTACATGTGTATAGAATATTGTTTTGTGTCTTATTATAAGATATGTTGTGTCCTTAATTGAGACATTGTTAAATATAAACATGACATTTATTTTAAATCGACTAATGTACATGCGTAGTGCAATTTATCATTCTTCTCCCCACTTGTTTTGTAACATCATTTAATAAAGTCTAAGTTGGAGGATATTAGATAATGAATTTTATTTATTAATATTTGTATAATTTATAATTAAACGAAGTGAGAGAATGTTATATATATTTTCTAGTTTAATTATAAATTATTAGATTTATTATCTAATATCAAAGAACAAAATAGTAAAATAAAATTAAGAAGTTATAGAGTTGGTTGACAGAACCAACTTCAATAACTGAATTTATTCTTTATAAATAAATTATAAGACAGATCTCAATCTTTCACAAGGTTTTTTAAATAAAAATGTCTGTGCATATAGTTTTGCTCTCCATCAGACCTTGTACAAGTGGAAGTGTAAAGATTAAATATTTATTTGATTTTCTTCAAAATTAACATCTAAATGACAAAAAATATGTTTATTTATTTACATTACTGTGATTCATGGTGATCTTGAGAGTGATTATTTTCCATCTGAATAAAGTAGAGTAGTTATACCTCACACGATCTTCGCACAAAAGGCTTAAAATTGCTTATTGATAAATTGTGTTTCGTAAGTTCATTTTTTTAAAAGATTCTTTTGGCTAATATTTGGGTCTATTTTAAGAGTGAAAATACTCAAGAATTTTCGGATTTATTGATGAGAAACTAACACACAAGAAGACGTAGAAAAAGAGTAATAGAAGGAAGAGTTAAGATGGTGTAATGGATGTGAAGGTGAAGAATAAAAACAAAAGGGCTTGAAGGGAATTAAAACGTGACGTTGCTGCTCTTGATGCAATCAGAATGATGTACTTGGTAACTGTTGCACTAAAAGATTTGAGAATAAAAGAATTAAAAATTAAAAGAAAATTGACAAAGTGGAAGAGAGAGAGAGAGGAAGAGCGAAGATGAAATTGTGACGGTGAAAAGATAGGCTCCATAAAAGGATTGATGATTTTGATGGGACATTCTTGGCATGATTCTTTGTTCCTACGGTTTGCTTCTATTGGCTAAAGTTGTAGAAGGAAATGAAAAAGAAATGAATAAGAATGAAGCATAAGTGGGATGAGTTGTAATAAATAGGAATGTGTTAAAAGGATCTTTATCCTTTGCATAGTTAAATGAATCGACTTTGTAGTAATTTTTTTTTTAAGTTTGAATTTGAATTATTCTTTTCTAAATAACACACATGTGATTAATTCTTTGGACACGTGGCTTCACCTTATTAGCCCATCATAGGTAAATTAGATTATTCCTTGAAATTAAATCCTAGCCCTCTAATTTTATCGTTAAAATAATTAAATTCATTTACTTATGGTGACACTTGTTACATTTCCATTAGTTACAATTAGGGGTGTAGTCACGCAACTGACCCAACTCGATTCGACTCAACCAAACTCAACCATTTCAGGTCAGGTCGGGCGGGGTATATCCTTAAGTCGGGTTGGGTTGAGTCCAATTTTAAAAGGTCAGGTTAGACTTGACCCAACTCATTCATGTGAGCCACCACCCACCAATTCTCTACTTTTGTGACTGATTAAAGAATAAAGGTTAAAAAGGGTTTTTTAAAGGAAAAATTACATTTTTGTACAGAAAAAAATAATTTACTAAAATATTGTCATTTTCATTTATATACAAAAATTAGAAACTTAATAGCAAAAATACCAAAAACCATTGATTAACAACTATTAGTGTAAAATTAGTATACAGTTGGTATAACATTGATATAATATTTAGCTTATAAATAATGGTATGATATTAGCATACAGTTGGTACAACATTAGTATACAATGTTATAAAAACTATTAATTAACAACTATTAGTACACCAAAAGTTGGTATACAGTTGGTATAACATTGATATAACATTTATGTAACACCCCGCCTCCCAAGTCCCATCTTTCACGTCATCTGACGGTTCAATTCTCTTTGATCAAAAATCTTGGGATACCCGAGAGACGGGCCCGTGCTACATTTTCTTCTTCTTAAACTCTAAATGCAATAGGGTTCTTGTTTACATTAGTCTATGTACAAAATGACATCATGGTAAATAGAATTATTCATTTATTCATTCGACAATTCCGAGTATAATAATTCATTACAGCGAAAAATAAATTCAAAGTTGAAAATGCATGATTTCACTTGGGCCGATGTACCTACTTTGAAATAAATAAAAACTTTCAATGGGTAAATCTTCTCGCAAGCTGATTAATTTCCTGTGGTGAAAAATAAGGGAGTGAGCTAAAAAGCCCAGTGAATCATTCCATCTATTTAATTCATTATTCCAACCAGACAATGCAAGCTGATCAAACACTTTCAGAGATTAATTCGGTTCAACCAATATATTGATTCAGTCATAATTTAGACCGAACGAGAATACCCTCTGTGCTCCAGATCTAGGGAGAGAGATAAATTCTGAAACTCAAACTCATTTCCAGTGGGGTCATTCTTGAAATCCATTCCATGCTGGTGTCAGTATTGACAACCAGTTCCAATTCTACATGGAACACAGAAAGTCTCTCATACCGGTACATGGTTGAAATCTCATTTAATCTGACTTTTGTTTGCAAGGGTATAGTAGACAAATATTTCAACAGAAATTGAACATACCAAAGTATAACATGATAAATCAACAGAAACGCAGATTTTCGATTTCTGATGTAGAAGATCGTACGAGACGCAACTACAGAGCATACTCTCTCAAACAGAAAAACGACTTTTGATTTCTAATGTAGAAGATCGTACAAGACGCAACTACAGAGTATACTCTCTTGGTCATGCAACATGATGATTGAATGACATAAATGCAAAGAACAAGAATAAAAACACAAGAAAATCAAGCTAACCAAACAAGCAAGTATCATCTAAGTCAAAATAATAAATTAAAAGAAAGGAAAGAAACTCACATCGAGATCGCTTTCTAAATTATTTGTAGCACTTCGTGGCTACTACTTCGCGAACTATTTATAATAGCTCAAGCAAAGAAGAACTAGAACTAAGGTTGTCAAGAAGGAGGCAAAGAGAAAAAAGCAAGAGAAATTTTCAACTCTTGTCTTTGGGATGAATGAAATGGGTGGAGTACGGGGGTTTATATAGGGCTGTTGGTAACCCCGCAAGAGTACGGGATCGCAATAGTAATACCAGTAACACTGGGTATCGTCCTCAGGGAAAAAGTACTCGTCCACGTAAATTAAATCCCAATCTAGTGTTGGTTTTGATTTTATCAAGACTCCAATTTAGTTTGGTAAGCAATTGTATAAACAGAACTTTAATTTCTCAAAAACAATCAAACTGAAATTAAATTGACTAAGTATCAATGCTTAAAAAGGTTGTTTAGGATAATAAACACCTTAGTATGCTCTGTAATTTTATTTGGAATTATGATATACTAACACTATGATTATCGCACTTGTAATTGGGACCCTATTCCTAGGTGTTCCAATTTTTCACTAAAGGTGTCTTTCAATCCCCTCTTTCGAGGTGTTTAATCAACGACCCTGTGAGTTCAAATAAGAATTCCTGTGTTATCTCCCTTAAATCCAGTCACCACCTTCCGATCAATGACTCTGTCTGGGTCTTTACTGCTATAACCTTTCACCGAGCCTCTTTCTCGAGTTAATTCAGTGATCTTGGATTCTTTACGCTTATGGCTAGTAAACATAAAGGTTTAAGCATAAACAAATAAAGAGTAGTGCAGATAAATCAGTTAAACTAATAAAAATTACAGTGCATACATTGGAGTCTACATCCCAAACAGTAAAACTAAATTAGCTAGACATGGAAAAGAAAATAATCAGAAAAGATAAAGATAAGAAATCAATCATACTCCAATTGTAATTGAAACTCCTTTAATCCCTTCAAAGAAAAACACTATTTCTCCTCCTTTAGCAGCCACAATCGTTTCTTTCCCAATTAGGTATCTCCTTCTTCTAATCACCACTTTCTCTTTTATACCCGCACTAAAATAACCCTAAAAATACGAGATTCCCGATACTTAAGTGAGTGAATGTGGTCTATGACCGCGGTCATTGATTTCTGTGCAAAACCCAGAAATTCTCCACATTCTGCCCACCGCGGTCTAGCCTGTTTCTGTGCAATTCACGTTCTGGTGACCGCGGTCACCAGTGTGTGGACCACGGTCACCAGTGCAGTATGTACTGATCTGGTTCTTCTTTTGTTACTGCGGTCTTCAGTTATTGGACCGCGGTCTACTGATATTTTCTCATGATTTCTTTTCTGATTTGCCTTCTTCTGACACATTCTTCCTTTGTGCTTCAATCCGTATCCTGCAATACACTTAATTCCTTTCCCAGACATCATTTTCTCATAAAAGAATATCAAAACTCTAAAAACAAGGTTTAAAAGCTATTAAACAATGCAAATCCCTAACTACATGCAATTATTGCTAGTTATGCAATTTTTTACTTCTATTCTCCTTTATTTCTTCTAAAATGCAACATTTTACTTATTCTAATGTTAGTTTGCTATGCAACTAATAAATACCCCCAAACTTAGACTTTTGTTCGTCCCTGAACAAAGTTCTAAATTTAAGCAGACGATTCTATCACCACAAGGCTACTTTGATTTCAATCATCATTGTAACCTCAATTGTTTTCATTCCTCTAGCTCATGACTCATTGACAATTCCTTAAGGTCAGTCAGGCTGTCTAGATTTTTAATTTATCTTCTATTCTTTCCCAACGCCACCCGTTCATCTATAAGTAATTCAATCCTCCTAGGCTGTGTTAGTGATTTGCGGGCTCATCCCACCTACTGATGTCCTTTCCTAATACTTGAGTACACAAACTCTTCCAACTTTCTACTCTGTCTCTTTACTACTAAAGTCAAACTGAAATTGGGATCAGTGGTCTTTCTTTTAGGTTGTAACGTGGTCTAGCTCAAGGTACCAGTGTAATAGGAATTTAAATCTGACTCAAGAGTACACTCATAGTAATAATAACAACCTATTTTTGTCTGATTTGTCCAATATATCTTGGTCCTTCTACTTAATCCTTTGTATTCTTCTTCATAATCACAACCTTGTCTTTATAGCGCGCCCCCCCCCCCAAAACTTGGCTCATCTTGTTAACTCTTCATTGAACTGAAAATGTGCACTTTCACAAGAATGGGAAATTCATTTACCATGGACAATACTGCAAAATTAACTAAATAACATGTTTTTTTTTTTTGCAGATATGAGCAGAAGAAACGTTCTTACAACCAAAGCATAACTCAAGACATATGTCTTTCAATGTAATCATCCTCTCCTTCTTCCATAGCATCAAAATATGCAGTATTAGAACCATGAGTACACACAAATAGGTCCAATTGAGATATAGATACAAGGATAGAGTGTTTTTATAATGTTTAGGTTCATAACAAGAAAACAGGTCCTAAGGCTCAAAAATGGTTACAAAGGATTATAAATGTTGGGACCGGCGTTTAGGCTATGACTCAAACAATGATGACCTACTTCATTTCCTTCCTTCAGTCATTCCTAAGCAGTGTTCAAGACAGATTCGATCATTTAAAGAGTTTATGGGAAATTCTCTCCATTTGTGGTTTGATTTCCACTCCTCACTTTCCTCAGTTTTCAGACTCTCAAAATACCTAAGACTGCAAGGTATTGTCAAGATCAAATTCAAATAAATCGAGCACACAGACTGTTGGACCATACCCTAATTTTTCGTCTCATCATGCTAGAGGAATGTTACAATTTCATAGGTTACTCATGGAAAACAAAGATATATATATATATATATATATATATTTCTCTCTTTTCTCTTTTTTTTTATAGTTTTTATTTTTATTTTTTTATTTTTTTATTTTTTTATTTTTTACATACTCAAAGACTATCCTAAGTGCTTCCTACAATGCACTAAAAGATACAATGTAAACAATCTAAAATAAAATGAAAAAAAATAAAAATAAAAATTGGACCAAAGAAACTGACCCTGTTCGCTCTGCTTTTATGTAATGGCGCAACACATACCCCCAAACTGGAATTGTGTTTTGTCCTCAAATGCACATGGAAACGTAAACGTGGACAGAGTAAGACATCACACATGCAAGCAAAGAAAAGAATGGAAAAGAATTAGTCAGGAAAATATTGGACCAAAAATACAGATTGGCATTCAACCTGAAGATCACAGGCTATAATAACGCAGTAATAGAAAAAAAACATAAGAAGTACGAAAGTACACATATTGAATGGCCCAAAAACAAACACAAAACAAGCAAAAGAAGAGTCGAAAACATAGGTGCTCAAAGATGTGCATTGAAGACCTCCTCCTCCGTAATAAAATCAGTGAAAGCATCACCACCATCAGCATCATCATCATCATCATCATCATCATCATCATCAGCATCCATAGGCTGGGGCGGCGGCACCGGAGGGACACAACACGCCATCTCCATGTAGGGCACAGTGCAAGGGGGAGGAGGGAAGGCGGCAGCCATATCTGGGTCCTTGCGATGCATCCACTCTGTCATGTAGTCCATCCAATGCATCATAGTATGCTCAGTGGACGGTGTGCTAGAGGATGATGATCCGCCAGCAGCTGAGGACGGTGGTGGAGCACTAGTAGGATGGACAGGAGCAGCTACAGTGGGCGACGGGGCCGTAGATGGTCGATGAGGCTCAGTGGAGGCCCGACGCCTCTTAGCAGGAGTATCTGTGAGCATCTTCACTGCAATGTGGTCCTTCATCTTCAGAAGTAGCTCACTCAGCTCCCATTTCACCCCAGCCTGCTTACATAACTCCGTAATCAGTGTAGGGTGTGGGAGACCAACATTGGTCCTATCAATAGCGGACCGAATAGAGCTGGAAATAATGGTACCAATGTTGATTGGGAGCCCTTTCATAATGCAATAAACGAGCACCGCCCGTTCCACTGTTACCCTATTAATAGCCAGAGAGGGGAGTAGATTAGAACACACCAAATAGAGCCAAACCTTCGCTGGTATCTGGAATATAGTCTTAATCAAATTGACCGGCTTATCATTATAGCAGATCCAAGAGGCCCCTTCGATGCATAATGTTCGGAGCACTTCATCCGGATCAAAATGAGGAAGGACGGTGTAGTACTCATCAGGGGAGTCTGTAGGTAGGTCGTACACCTCATTAATCGCAGCCGCACCAAACTGAACCCACTTTCCATGGACCCATACAACCGTGCCTTCACGATCAGCAGCATTCGCATAAAATTCTTGCACGACAGGGATCACAGTGGAGCCCGGAGCCTTAATAAGCTTTTCCCAATGGCGATTGGCTATTACTGTATCAATCCCGATGTTACACTCCTCTTACATCAGCATGATACCCCTCTCAGGTATGAGATGCCTATTGGATTGGATGATATTGAACCTCTGCTTTGCAGCAGCGGTTCGAAACCGTGCTCGATCCGCAGGCGGGGGTGGCGGTGCGGGTTGCTTTCCTTTAGAAGTAGGGTGCTTCATTCTCGATGGCATTTCTACTTGAGACAAGAAGAAGAACTTAAAGCTAGCCTAAGAATGGGAGAACCACCGGAAACTTGGAATTATGAGGATGGAAATGAACAAAATGACCGCAATCCGTACTTAAAAGGACACACGGACCGCGGTCTTCTCTTTATGGACCGCGGTATGTGTATGGAATTTGAAACAGTCAATGAGACAAACCATCTGTGGACCGCGGTATACCGGTTAGTATGTCATTGTGGACTGCGGTCCCTTGATGTGTTGTACCTAGGCGTTCTGTGGACCGCGGTTTCAGTAGTGTGTGCATATGTGGACCGCGGTATGTGGACCCTCTTGTAGCAACTTCTGACCGCGGTAGACAAAATGCATACATCTGTGGACCGCGGTCGGCAGAATGGCTCATTTGACACTGTATCTTTGGACCGCGGTCACCAGTGTGTAGACCGCGGTCGACAGAATGTAATGAGCCTTAAAACCCAGAAAATAAGTTCTACCTCCTATGTTTTTAACACAAATGAAAGTAAAATCAAACATAAACAAACAAAAGTACTAGAAAATAGACAGGATTAGTGGGTTGCCTCCCACACAGCGCTATTATTAACGTCGTTAGCTCGACGTGGATACGGTATGTCAATCTTTCAGCACTGTCATTGAGACAGTTTGCTTCAATCCTCCGTAGAAGATCTTCAAACGCTGACCATTCACCTTAAATTTGTGTCCATCTAGCAAGCTTTGCACTTCAACTGCACCATATGGGAATACTTGTGTCACTAAGAAGGGTCCTGACCAATGGAACTTCAACTTGCCAGGAAATAGTTGTAGTCTTGAGTTAAATAATAGAACTTGCTGGCCAGGTTGAAACTCATTCTTCTCAATGATCTGATCATGCCATTTCTTCATTCTTTCTCGGTACATGGTGTTGAACTCAAATGCTTCCCTATGAAACTCATCTAATGCAACCAACTGGAGCAAACAATTCTCTCCACACGCTGTTGCGTCAAAGTTCGACTTCCTAATAGCCCAGTAAGCTCTATGCTCCAATTCACAAGGTAAATGGCAGGATTTTCCATACAACAACTGGTATGGCGACATACCAATGGGTGTTTTAAATGTTGTCCGATAAGCCCACAATGCATCATCTAACTTTAGAGCCCAATCCTTACGGTTTGTTCCAACCGTCTTCTGCAGTATAGCCTTGATTTCTCTGTTGGAGACCTCAGCTTGCCCATCAGTTTGTGGATGATACGATAGGGTGACTTTGTGCCTCACGCCATACTTACTGAGAAGGTTGTTGAAGACTTTATTGCAAAAATGTATTCCTTCATCACTCACAATGGCTCTAGGAGTACCAAAACGGGAGAAAATATTTCTTGTAAGGAACTTAAGGACCACTCGTGCATCATTTTTTGTTGTGGCCATAACCTCTACCCACTTAGAGATATAATCCACACCTAGTAATATGTACTGCTTACCGTTTGTTGGAGGAAATGGAACCATGAAGTCTATGCCCCAAACATCAAATAATTCAACCTCTACGAAGGTAGTTAAAGGCATCTCATTCCTTCTGGATATGTTCCCCTGTTTTTGGCACACCTCACATGACTTCACAAATACATAAGCATCCTTTAGCATATTAGGCCAATAAAACCCACTTTCAAGAACATGCCTAGCTGTACGTTGATGGCTATAATGACCACTATAAGGTGAAGCATGACAGTCATGAAGAACCTTGTTAAAATCCTCTTCCGAAATGCAACGCCGGATCACTTTATCAGCACACCTCCGATATAAGAATGGATCGTCCCACAGATAGAACTTGCTCTTGTGCATAAAACGCTTCAATCGGCTTTGAGAAAGATCAGGTGGGGTCACGCCTGTAGCTTTATAGTTGGCATAATCTGCATACCATGGTGCATTGCTACTGATAACAAAAAGGCTCTCATCAGGAAAAACTTCTACAATACTTTCCGGATCAGGATTTGCATCATTGGATAAACGAGACAAGTGATCTGCTACCACATTTTCTGTGCCCTTCTTGTCTATCACCTCTATGTCAAACTCTTGCAGCAGTAGAATCCATCTTATTAGTCTTGGTTTTGCATCCTTCTTTGCAAAGAGTTGGCGAATAGCTGCATGATCAGTGAAAACTTTAACGTGTGAGCCCACAATATACGATTAGCACTTATCACAAGCGAAGACAACAGCTAATAGCTCCTTTTTAGTAGTGGTGTAGTTCCTTTGCGCATCATCCAACATCTTGTTTGCGTAATAAATGTCTCTAAACATTCTATCCCGTCTCTGCCCCAACACTGAGCCAACAGCAAAGTCACTAGCATCGCACATAATTTCAAATGTTTCCCCCCAAACTGGTGTAGACATAATAGGAGCAGATATTAATGCCTTCTTCAATGTATTGAAGGCTTCAATACATTCACCAGTGAACTTAAATTCAGCCTCTTTTTCAAGCAGATTACATAGTGGCCAAGTGATTTGGGAAAAATTCTTAATGAACCTTCGGTAAAAACCAGTATGCCCTAGGAAACTGAGCACTTCTCTCACTGATGCTAGAGGTGCTAACTTCTCAATAGCTTGAATCTTCGCTCTATCAACATCAAGGCCATTAACAGAAACTTGATGGCCTAAGACAATGCCTTCCCGGACCATAAAATGACATTTCTCCCAATTTAGAACCAGATTCTTTTCTTCACAACGGGAGAGAACTTTGTCCAAATTAGTCAGACATTCATTAAATGTTACACCAAACACAGAAAATCATCCATAAATACCTCCATGATGTCTTCAATTATGTCTGCAAAAATGGCCATCATACATCTCTGAAAAGTAGCTGGTGCATTACACAACCCAAATGGCATCCTCCGAAATGCATATGTCCCATAAGGACACGTGAAGGTTGTCTTCTCTTGATCCTCAGGTGCAATAACTATTTGATTGTATCCGGAGTATCCGTCTAGAAAGCAATAAAAATCATACCCAGCTATCCGATCTAGCATTTGATCTACAAACGGTAAAGGAAAATGGTCTTTTTGAGTGGCTTTGTTCAGCTTCTTATAATCAATACACACCCGCCATCTTGTAGTTGTTCTTGAAGCAACTGTTTCTCCTTTTTCATTTGTGACAATAGTGATTCCCCCTTTCTTAGGTACCACATGAATGGGACTAACCCATGGTGAATCTGAAATTGCATAGATAATTCTTGCCTTCAACCACTTCATCACTTCCTTCTTGACTACTTCTTTCATGATAGGATTGAGTCTCCGCTGATGCTCAACTGTAGGCTTGTGGGGATCTTCCATTAAGATCTTATGCATGCAAACAGCTGGACTTATCCCTTTTATATCTTCTATGGTCCATCCAATAGCTTGCTTGTGATTTCTCAACACTTGCAGCAGCTTTTCTTCTTGGGCAGGCATCAATGAGGAAGAGATGATGACTGGAAACAATTGTTTTTCATATAGATGAACATACTTTAAATGTTCAGGAAGTGGCTTCAGTTCAATGGTCCTAACAGCTTCTTGAACACCTTCAACATGATCTTCTTCAGATAATGGTGCTTCAACACGGTTTGGTTCTGAAAGACATGCTTCCAATGCTAACACAATTAACTTCTCATCATCAGTTGCAGCCTTTGGATAAGTAAGTGCACGAGATATACATCAAACCCACTCGTCTTGAGAACTCAATTCATCCACAACTTCAACAATGCAGGTATTTATTACCTCTATTCTGTTGCATTCATGGGACTCGTTCGGGTAATGCATTGCTTTATAGAGATTGAAAACTACCTTTTCTTCATTTACCCTCAATGTTAGTTCTCCTTTATGGACATCAATGAGAGCATGACCTGTGGCTAAAAATGGTCTTCCAAGAATCAACTGTATTTCACAATCTTCTTCCATATCCAAAACCACAAAGTCAACTGAAAATATGAATTTATCTACCTTTACCAACACATCTTCTATTACACCCTCGGGTATGTTAAGGATCTGTCGGCCAACTGAAGAATGATTGTGCTTGGTTTGATTTCAGACAATCCCAACCTCTTGCACATTGACAAAGGCATGAGATTGATGCTCGCCCCAAAATCACACAATGCCTTCTCGAACATTTCAGATCCTATATTACATGGTATAGTAAAACTTCCAGGATCATTCACTTTTTGAGGGAGCTTCCTTTGAAGAATTGCACTACACTCTTCCATTAATTTCACAGTTTCAAAATCCTCCAACTTCCTTTTCTTGGACATAATTTCTTTCTTGGACATAATTTGTTGAAGAGCCTCAGCAAAAGGAACATTGATATGGATCTTCTTAAACATTTCCAAAAATTTAGAGAACTGATCATCCAACTTCTCTTTTGAAACCTTTGGGGAAACGGCAATGATGGAAGCTCTAAGGTTTTACCCGCTTGACTAGCATTCGACTTATCCTTCCCTTGTGATCTTGAGAGCTCATTACCCTGAACAGCTGGTGGCTTGGAGATGTTCTCCTCATAGGCATCAACTTCTTGACCCTCACTAGATGATTTAGCTGAATAAGGAAGGCTTGCTACTTCTTTCCCGCTTCTAGTAATTACCGCCTTACAGCTTTCTTTTGGATTGACCTGAGTGTCACTCGGAAAAAAATTTCTTTGCTGGTTGGACACTGTCTGGGCTAGTTGTCCAACTTGAGTTTCCAAACTCTTTACTGTGGCATTCATATTTCCCATCTGTATTTCCATGCCCGAAACTCTGTTATCATTCTTATCTACTCTTCCTG
>JAJIYU010006790.1:0-20080 GCA_030144865.1 Tinospora cordifolia | reverse complement strand
ATTTCCAGTATAAATATGATTTTGAACATCTGGTGAATTTGATTTGAAATCAACTGCTTAGTGAAGCATGAATAAAATGACTATTTGAAATTAATAAATGATTTAAACCTCACGTATTGAGGTTTGTGAAAAAATTGATGATAATTGTTGCACGCCCGGTGCCTCGACGGACCACGCGCCGAGCTTGGAGCCGCGCGACGCCCGACGACGGGGTTTTACATTGACGGATATGATGTCCGGTCCGGGGGTCGGGGTGTGACACAGAAACACTTCTTTTTTTTAATATTCAAGAGCAATGAAAATAAAAGAGAATTGAGCAAGAAGGAAACAAGGAACAAAAAAGATGAAAGAGGAAGACGAATGAAAGAAATCTAATGAACAAAAATGAAGCAACAGAAATATGAAATAAAATTTACGAAACAACAAGATATAACCTGATCTTAGAGTCGAAGCTCTGATACCAACTGATGTAGACCTGCTAGGAATTAGATCCTAAGAACCCCCATTCAAGGTAGTATGCTCACCCCAAGAAAGCTAAAATCAAATTTAATGATCCACTTGAATCCTTGAATAACAAAGAAACAAGAGCCGAAAGTGTTGAACGCCACAAGGTTGATTAATCCTTGATAAGTCGAGAAAAGTTCAATGAAGAACATAAGAAAAAGCCTTTCTCAAATTTAAAATGTTCAGATTAAACACTCACTTTACTGATTTGATGCCTTCCTCAAAGAGGAGCAAGCCAATTTATACAAATCCTGGATGTAAATCCAGGGAATAGAAAAAGTCAAAAAAAAATAAATAATTATTAACTCACCCATGAAAATTGAAGACTCTACACTAATTGACACTTAATACGTATTACAACTCCACTAGTAACTCCTATAGACAATGCATTAAGTCCAAACACAAACACACTATTGAATAGTTATTATACCTTGAAAAGTGAAATGTTTGACATAAGAGATCAATAACACATAGGAAATTAACTAATTTCGTGTAACCTCTAATAATGACCAATAACCAACTTTACCATCTCAAATTAATAAGATTATGACTTGAATTATTCCGTCCACATATGCATTTATACTAGAGCTCTTTTAATTTCTTATAGTTCTGACTATCCTGCACCTGGACAACACTATAGCTCCTTTTAATTTATCTAAGCCCATATTAAAGTTGGAAAAACCATTAACACCATGTTTGGCCCAAATGCCTTGAACCAACCCAAGTAGTGTTTCATTAAGTCTTTTGGCATGGGCCCTTGTAATCGGTCCTCTTAGAATATGCAAAGTATCATCATCACCATTAATTAATTTATTTGTGTCATCTTTGTCAACTTCATAATCTGCATCACTAACAATGGATAAAACTACTCAACAGGGTTTTTTTGTTTTTCTCCTGTCGAAAAAGACTAGTTGCTCACTCGAAACGGATTTTCAAAGTTTAAAATAGTTTTTATTATTTACTTTCTCAATTAGAAAGGAGAGAAAAACTATTTTGGACTCAAATAGATGCCAAACGTGGTTTTGGGGCTAATTTATTAAAAAAAGTGTTGTCTTAATGATAAATTCGTAGTATACCAAATTTAGAGCTATCATAAGCTTTGAAATAACAATTCTTTGTATTTGTACACCCTCGCAAAGGATTTAAGTGTCGCAAATGTTCTTGTCATCGTTCTTTTGTAGAGAAACGACAATGACTGCATTTTGAGCAAATCTCCTTAGCTAAGAAGTGCTTCAAATGCATACTTCTTCATTGACAAATGATTTGCTAAGCAAGAGACATCTCACCCCTTGTTTCCATATGCAAGGTGGGTTTAAATGCCTAAATTATCAGTGAAAACATTAATTTCAACAATAATTTGTGTTTTATGGCATCTGTAACCATCTAGGCAGCTATAAAACTCTATATACCTAGTTAGCGTTACTACACTCTCACAAGTAATCAAACAATTGAAACACATCATATATGTTGTCATTAAAAAAATTGATTGATAACCTATTTAGAATCAATTTCCTAATTTAATGTAAATTTTTAATGGTTGATTCTCCATTAGGGGGAAGTTTTATTGTTTGAAGAGATTTTCCACTCATATCAACACTCGAGGAAGCCTTGGACCATAGTTTCTTGAAAAAAGCGTTACCTTGGGGATTCATTTAACCTCATTGCATTCTAAACTAGCTAGGTACTCGTAGAAGCTAAACTAGTCTACATTCCTCCCATTACATTCTTGTAAATGTTCAATCATTCATTTCTATCATGTCTTTAAAGCTTACTTATTCATTCCATCTCGATAGCATTTTCTAAGTAATCTTTTAGCTCGTTTAGATGCCAATGGTACTTTGGGTTCCCAATTGGTCAAATGAAGCATCTTTTCAGTGAGAAACTCAAATTTTATTGCTTTTCTCAACAAACTTTGCATTCATAGAGCTGAAATTACCATATGTTGGTTGCTTTGCACTCCAACAATGGATAAAACTACTCAACAAGGTTCTTTTCGCTTTTCTCTTTTTGAAGAAGTCTAATTGCTCACTCGATATAGATTTTCTTAATTTTAAATAGTTTTTATTATTTACTTCCTGCATTCGAAAAGGAACTTAAAATAATTTCGGGTTCAATTTTATGCCAAACGTGGTTTGGGGGCCTATTTCTTGAAGAAAGTGTTATCCTAATGATAAATTTGTAATCTACCAAAATCAAAGCAATCAAAGGGCTTTGGAATAGCAATTCTTTACCTATTTACACCTTCACAAACGATTCAAGTGTTATAAATGTTCTTTTCATCATTCTTTTGTAGAAAAATGATAACGAGCGCATTTAGAGCAAACCTCCTTAGCTAAGAAGCGCTTCAAATGCATACTTCTTTGTTGACAAACAATTTGCTAAGCAAAAGACGTCTCCCCGCTTGTTTCCATACCCAAGGTGATTTTAAAGGCCTAATTTATCAGTAAAAAAATTAATTTTAACATTAATTTGTGTTTTATGGCATTCGTAACCGTCTAGCTAGCTATAAAACTCAATAAACGCCTTTATTGCACTCTTGCAAGTAATGAAACAATTGAAACACATCATATAGAATGGATTTCCTACTTTGATGTAAATTTTTTAATGGTTGATGCTCCATTAAGGGGAGTTTTATTATTTCAAGAGATCTCCCACCCATATCAACGCTCGAGGAAACCTTGGACCATAGTTTCTTGAAAAAAACATTATCTTGAGGATTCATTTGACCTCATTGCCTTCTCAACTAGCTAGGTATTCATAGAAGCTAGACTAGTCGACATTCCTCCCGTTACATTCTTATAAATGAACAACCGCTCGTTAATGACTCTTTTATAACCAATTTCTCTTAATTAAGAGTCTTTAAGGCTTACTTATTCATTCCATTTTGATAGCATTTTCCAAGCAATCTTTTATCTCGTTTAGATGCCAATGGTGTTTTGGGTTCCCCATTGCTCAAATGAAGCATCCTTTTATTGAGAAACTCAACTTCTATTGCTTTTCTCAACAAGCTTTGCACTCGTAGAGCTGAAATTACCATATGTCAGTTGCTTTGCACTCGAACAATGGATAAAACTACTCAACAAGGTTCTTTTTGCTTTTCTGCTATTGAAGAAGGTTAATTGCTCACTTAATATGGATTTTCTTAATTTAAAATAGTTTTTATTATTTACTTCTTGCATTAGAAAGGGGTTTCAAATAATTTTATGCTCAATTAGATGCCAAACGTAGTTTGGGGACTGATGTCTTGAAGAAAGTGTTGTCCTAATGATAAATTTGTAAACTACCAAATTCAGAGCAATCAAAGGCTTTGAATTAGCAATTCTTCACCTATTTACACCTTCGCAAACGATTCAAGTGTCATAAATATTCTTTTCGTCAGTCTTTTGTAGAGAAACGATAACGAACGCATTTAAAACAAACCTCCTTAGCTAAATAGCACTTTCAACGCATACATCTTCGTTGACAAACAATTTGCTAAGCAAGAGATGTCTCCCCGCTTGTCTTCATACCCAAGGTGGTTATTAAGGCCTAATTTATTAGTGAAAACATTAATTTATTTTTTATGGCATTCGTAACCGTCTAGGTAGTTATAAAACTCAATAAACGCCTTTGCTACACTCTCGCAAGTAATCAAATAATTGAAACACATCATATATGTTGTCATTTCATGAAAAAAAAGATTGATAACCTATTTAGAATGGATTTCCTACTTTTATGTAAATTTTTAATGGTTTAGGCTCCATTAGGGGGAGTTTTATTGTTTGAAGAAATTTTTCACTCATATCAACACTCGAGGAAGCCTTGGACCATAGCTTCTACAAAAAAGTGTTATCTTGGGGATTCATTTAACCTCATTGCATTCTCAACCAGCTAGGTACTCGTAGAAGCTAAACTATTTTACATTCCTCCCATGACATTCTTGTAAATGAACAACCGCTCATTTCTATTCCACCAGCAACTACAGTAGTCGTTCTTTCTCTTCTCTGTTTCTTCCTTCTCCTATTTATATTTTCGGTTACCGACCAGAATTCTCTGGTGTATTCCATTTCGATTCTTCTTCGACACGCCACGAGCCACTGCCCCAGGTTTTTCCAGCGTTTTCTTCCTGTTCCGGTTTCTTCTTCTTCTTAGCTTCTCCGTCAATCCCCTTTCCATTCCACTGAAATTCCATTTATTAGAATTTTTCCAACATCTTATTATTGTTAATCATTTTGATCTATATCAATTTATTAAAATTTCCTATATAACATTTGTTTAATCCCTATTATAAACTTCCAATTTGACATTTTTATTATCCGTTCAACTTTACTTGTGAGTTTATACATGTATTCATCTTCTTAATGCATATACCGATCATTTTGGATATACAGCTTTGATTATATGTTTTAATAGTATTATTTATTGATTTACTTATTTATTTATTTTCTTTTTCCTAATAATTTAACTCCATCAATATTTCATTTGTTTAGCTATTATTATTCTTTATTCTATTTCTCGCTATTTATTTGTTGTAATTGCTTTATTTTATTTATCCAATTATTTGTTCGCGATGTGGCACGCTCGCGAAGTTACGAGGTGTTAGAGGGACACTTGAACTTGGAAGCTTAGGTAGAAGCTTGGAACCTTGTTGTGCTAGCTTGATTTTATAATTGGGTGGTATGCATGCTTTATTATTTATTACTTTAAGACAAAATCCTGCACCCATGTGTGAAAAGAACCTAGAAGAAAAACCTTTAGGCCACTGAACAAATCGAGAACCTAGAAACCAAATCTAAAGTCATGATAGTATGAACGTTTGATGAGATGAACACCGACATTGAAAGGATAAACTAGGAAGAGTTTAAGGAGATCTTCTATGATAACCCCAAGGCTACCCTAAGAAAGCTATAGGAAGACTCAAAGCCCTTGGGCGTACGAACTTTAGTCAAAAGCATACTATTTACTAGAAATACCTAACAAAATGATGCACAAGTGAATTTGCATAAAGTTCGAGGACGAAATTCCTTTAAGGAGGGTAGGTTATAATACCCCATAATTTTGTCAAATAATTTAAAATAAATTAGTTTAATAAAATTAAATAAAATAAGTTAAGTGAATTAATTTCAAAGATTTTAAGAAATTTTTGGGTGCAAATAATGGGTTGCCAAATGAAAAATAATATGTTATGGAGATATAATAAAATAAGAATTTAAGTGCAAAAATCGTACATATTTCGATATAGAAAAGTTACCCAAAAATAAAAAAATAATATGAGATATCTAAAATAGTGAGGTATAAAAATATATAAAAGAAATAAAAATAAGAAACTTTATTAAAAAAAACTTATTATATACTAATTTCAAGAAAATTGGTTAATTCACATAGTCACACAAGAAATAGAAAGTTGACAAAAAATAGCAATATGTATAAAATAAAATAGGCAAATAAAGTCTTAATTTGATATTTAAATAAAAATGTCAAATAAGTAGAATTAATTATAAAAAAATGACATTTAAGTAGATCTCTGAAAAAATAACAATTAGTAAAAAAAATTAAGGAATTACTTTCATTTATAAAAAAAATTATTTAATACAAAACCTGGACATATTTTTATGTGTAGCCTAATTGAAAAAATAAAATAAAAATAATAGTGTAAAAATATAAGATGAAAATAAGAAATCTTTTTCCAAGGTTTATTAAATTTATTAGAGAAAGTTTAGTAAGATTATTTAGTACGTTAAATAATCAATAAATTTATTTAATATATCAAATAATCAGTAAGTGTAATTCATATATTAAAATGTATTATGTGAAAACTTAGGCGTAATTTATTGTGTAGCTTAATTGAAAAAAAAATAATATATATATTAAAGAAAATAGAAATGAAAATTTTATTAGTCAAATTAATTAATAAAACCTTATTAGCAAGTTATATATTTATGATTTACAAAAGTAAAAGTAAGAAATATTATTAATCAGTTATTTAAATAAATTATCTAATTAGCTAGTTGATTTGGATTTAATAATCACAAAAAAAATGGAAACAAAATATATAGAATTGATAATTTAATTGTACAATTGAAATAGAACAGAAATATAAATAGGAGATTGGAAAATTTTCAAAAAATTCAAATAATATAAATAATAAAAAATTCAGATATTGAAAATAAAAAAAAAATCTCAAAATAAAAATATAGAAGTGTTGGCATGTTTAAATTATAGATATAGGTTGAAAAAAAAATTTAGCAATATACGGATTGCAAAAATTAGTAATTAAATATGTGTATAGATATGGTTTATATTAGTAAAATATAGTGCGCAAAAAAACAAAACAAAATATGGGCACACTGTGACACCCCGGCTCCCGGTCAATCATCTCTGCGTCTGTTGAGACGGTCCGTCGCTCGGGCTGCGCGCGAAGACGGCGCGCGCCCGTTCGTTTGTTCGGCGGGCGACGCCGGGTCACCCGTTCGTTCGCCGAGAGCCGGAGGCCACGAGGTTCGGTTTCTTTTCTTTCTCAGTCTCAGTCTCAAGTTTGATACCTATCTATCAAGTAGGCTATGATGTGAGCAGTTAAAAATATACAATGGCCATCAAAATAATGGTTTCGTTCAGAAGACGTGAAATTCATTAAAAATATATACAGCGGAAAATCAGTTCATTCATAAATCCATAGTGATTTCACATTTGGCCAAATAAAACACTTGCAGTGGAATAACATTTCAAATCCATTTTCAAAATATGGAATGAAAATAAAACATTGCCCAAGGGGCTTAAGTTCCAAAATATATAACTTACATGTGAAGTAGTTCAAAATAAAAAAAGGGCACATGCCCAGTTCACTATAAACTCTAAAACATTATTTACAACAGAATGGTACGAAGGCAAATTCAAATAAAACTGAACAAAAACTTTAACAACCTCCCCGAGAGGTCACTACCCGAAAAGACAGCCCGTGTGCTGACCTACTTCTCTAGTGTCAATGATCACCTGTAATGGAAAAATGGGGTGAGCTCGAGAGCCCAATGGATCATCCCTATACATCGCTAGCATTATAGAAACCAGAATACAAAACATGCAATCGCTTTCATTACATTAGGCGTTTCACACAATTTCTTGTTTTGTTATCATCTAATACCGAAAGAGTCTATAACCCTCGGTATCCCCTGTGTGGTCCGGGAGCGAATCTGGGGTAACGCCCGAGGGCCGGTTACCTTCGGGACCACGATCCAAGGATGGAAGTCTGCAGTGACTCTCCGTCCGAAGACACTATCAACTGTCGCAGTCAGCTAGGGTAGGGACACCCACGATGACACCCTAAGGCCGGTCACCGTGCCAGTACGTGGATTCATTAATCTTAATTTAATGTTCTTTAATCATACATGTCATCCCAAGTCACATTCAATCATCAATGAATCATTTCAAGTGAATCAAAATAGATGTTATCAACCATTCATGGAATTCATCTCATAAGAATCTCTATCTAGCATGTTATGGCAAAAGCAATCATGTATCAATGGCATACACCAAAACAATTCCAACCAAGATCAATCAAGCCAGTCCTAGCATGCTTCTAATCATATCTTAAGCTAACAAACATCATGTTAAGCATTCAAAATTTGGATAAGGCTAGGGAGTAAGAAAACCACACCCACCTTGTACTCCTCAAGCTTGTGCCTTGCTCCTCGCCATGCACGCCTCAGATTATCAATCTATAGGTTTTTAAGCAATCAAAATGTGTGAGTCTAAGGCATACATGGCCTAACTAAAACCCTAAGGTTTGTGTTCTTGGCACATGTGTTTCCAATGCGCCAAAATCAATACAAGACAAAGGGAAACTAGTGCATGTCGCATTGCCGCGGTCGCCGGGGTCGGCGACATGTACTTGGCCTTCAATGCTTGGTCATTTAGTTTAAAACACACATCAACTCAAGCAAAACATACAACATTTGAGAAAAACGTTTTTGAAAGCTAAGGAAAACGAGATCTTAGAGGGTTTTCAAGATTTACCTTACCACAAGCCCTTTTTCCAAGCTTGCTTCAACTCAAATCCACCGTTGTTGATGTGGTTCTCGACGGATCTGAGCTTGAAGACGGTAGATAATGGTTTGAAAGAGCTCAAGCCACCCTTAGAACCCAATAGAACACTCAAAAACGAAGCAAAACGAGTTAGAAGAGAGCTAGAGGGAGAAATGAGTGAGTTGCGGCGAAAATTTTCTAGATCTAGGGTTTTTTGCGTACGTTTCTTTATATAGAATTCGACGAATGACCGCGGTCATTGTGCAATGACCGCAGTCACTGTGTGATTACCGCGGTCGACAGAACATTGTGCACCATTCATTTTTGGGTTTTCCGTATGATGACCGCGGTCACCATTTCACAGACCGCGGTCACCAGTGTGAAATTTTCTGGGTTTCCTTCGCGATGACCGCAGTCACTGTGTGACCGACCGCGGTCATCAGAATGGTGTCTTCTCTTCCTGTGTTTTCTAAGTTTCTCATGCAATGACCGCGGTCACTATATGTTGACCGCGGTCACCAGAATGTAATTTCTGGTATTAGGTGTTTTTCTTTGCCACTTCTTGCGCTTCTCGGATTGGTTTCACTCTTACACTTATTTATGCTTATGATACATGGTTTTCGAGTCTTTTTGACCATTTTGACTCGTTTATTTAGTTTGTTATTCAACTTTCACTGTTCACTAGCGACATGGACGTCTCATAGACTTTCGGGGTATTATACACACCGCCCGAAATATATACATATATATATATATGTGTGTGTGTGTGTGTGTGTGTGTGGATTGATTTAAAAAATAATAAAATAAAAATAAAAATAAATGTCGCACATCGAATGAAATGAAAAGAAAAAATAAAAATAAAATTTTGGTAGCACATCGCTCGAAAAGAAAACCAAAATAAAAAAAGTCAAGAGAAAATTGATCTTGATCTTGGTCAAGCCAAAATAATAATAATAATAATAATAATAAACTCTTAATACTTGATCTTGCTAATATATATGCAAGAGAAAATTAGAAAGTTGCCTTTGAAATTGCGACCCAAAGTTACTAAATTTCACTCCCCTAAACTCTATATAAAGGATCCTAGTGCTCTCATTGTTTTCATCCCAAGTCAAGAGCATACTAGTCCCTCTTGACTCTCTCTAGCCTTCTTTTTGGCAATTCCCTCAGTTCTTGAGTGATCTTGAACTGTCTTGAGTGTTCTTGAGAGTTCTTGAGTGTTTGGAAGCTTTGAAGTAACGCAACTCTGCCAGATTTCATAAGTATGCAGAAGAAATTTAATTAAGGTGGAAGTGATTTCTAACTTTTACTTCTTTATTTTAATTCGAATAAGTCTTGCATGTGTGATGATGTTTTGAAGTTGAATGATTGAATATATGTTTTAAATTGCATGCTTTATTTATGTGATGTGCCATGAATATACATGTTATGCATGTTTAGAAATCAAGAATAATGATACATGATATGCTTGAACTATGCTATGAATAAATATTTGACGATTCATGTTATGTACATGTTGCATCGATGGTTTAATCCGATATTGTGTGTTTTATCACTAAGAAAATATTAAATAATGATTTAATCCACATACCGACACGATGATGGACTGCATAGTGTCATCTTGTATGTTTGTGACACCCTGGCTCCCAGTGTCCGTCTCTATCTCTATTACGACGATCTATCGCTGGGGCCGCGTGTCCGTTCGTTCATTCGTTCGGCGGGAGACGCCGTGTCATCTGTTCGTTTGCCGAGAGCCGGAGGCCATCTGGTTCATTTTCCTTTTCTCATTCAATCTCAAGTTCATACCTTTCCATTAAACAGGTTATGAAGTTAAAATTGAAAATATACAATGGCCATCAAAATAATGGTTCCTCTCGGTAAACGTGAAGTTCATTCAATTCGTTCACAAATCCATAATGAAATCATTTTTTACCAAGTGAAGTACTTTGCAGCGGAATAACATTTCAAATTTCATTTTCAAAAGCAGGGTATGAAGATAAAACATAGCCCAATGGGCCCAAGTTCCAAAATATTTAATTTACATGTGAAACAGTTCAAGATAAAAGAGGGCACACATACCCAGTTCAATTTAAACTCTAAAACATTATTTACAACAAAATGGTACAACGGTAAACTCAAAGAAAACTGAAAAAAAAACTGTGACAACCTCCCAGCGAGGTTACTACCCAAAAAGTCAGCCCGTGTGCTGGCCTACTCCTGCGGTGTCAATGATCACTTGTAAAAGAAAAGTGGGGTGAGCTCGAGAGCCTAGTGGATCATCCCTATACATCACCAGCATTATACAAACCAGAATACAAAACATGCAATCGCTTTCATTACATTGGGCGTTTCACACAATTTCTTGTTTCGTTATCATCTAAGATCGAAAGAGTCCATAACCTTCGGTATCCCCTGTGTGGTCCGAGAGCAAATCCAGGGGTAACGCCCTAGGGCCAGTTAGCTTCGGGTCCACGATCCAAGGATGGAAGTCCGTAGTGACTCTCCGTCCGAAGACACAATCAACTGTCCCAGTCAGCTCAGGTAGGGACACCCACGATGACACCCTAAGGCCGGTCACCGTGCCAGTACGTGGATTTATTAATCTTAACTTAATGTTCTTTAGTCATACATGTCATTCCAAACCATATGTGATCATCAATGTAACATTTAAAGTAAATCAACAAACATTCGTTCAGCCATTCATGGTAATCATCTCATAGAAATCTCTATCTAGCATATTATGGTATAAGTAACCATACATCAAGGACATACACCAAGTCAAACCCAAACAAGGTCAATCAAGCAAGTCCTATGATGCTTCTAAACAAATCTTAAGCTAACAAACATCATGTTAAGCATTCGAAATTTGGATAAGGCTTGGGAGTAGGAAAATCACACCCACCTTAGTACTCCTCGATTTTGTGCCTTTCACCTCGTCGTGCACGCCTTAGATTATCAATCTATAGGGTTTTTAAACAATAAAAATGTGTTAGTCTAAGGCATTCATGCCACAACCAGAACCCCTAAGGTTTGTATTATGGGTGCATGTGTTGCAAATGCACCCAAAATCAGTACAAAACGAGAGAACATCGGTGCATGTTGCCGGGGTCGGCTACATGAGCTTAGCCCCTCAATGCTTAGTCATTAAGTTTAAAACGCACATTAACTCAATGAAAAACGGTTTACACTTGAGGAAAGTGATTTAAAGAGCTAAGAAAACAAGATCTCAAGAGGGTTTCGAGATTTACCTTGCACCACACCCTTTCCAAGCTTGCCTCAAGCCGAATCCACCCTTGTTGATGTTGCTCTTGGTGAATCTGAGCTTGAAAATGGTAGAGAATGGTTTGAAGGAGCTCAAACCACCCTTAGAACCCAATAGAACACTTAAGAAATGAAGTAAACAAGTTAGATTAGAGCTAGAGAGAAAAATCAGTGGTTTGCGGCGAAAAAATCTAGATCTAGGGTTTTCTGCGCATGTTCATTGATACAGAAATTGACGAATTACTGTAGTCACTGTAGCATGACAGCGGTCACTGTGCAACTACCGCGGTCCCTGAGTAATTACCGCGGTGGACAGATTATTGTGCATTGTTCATTTTTGGGTTTTTCACGTGATTACCGCAGTCACTTAGATACGGATCGCGGTCACCAAAATAGACTTCCTTGTTTCGTTTCTGGGTTTCTATTGCGATGACCGTGATCACTGTAGGATCGACTGTGGTCACCAGAATGATGTATTTCCCTTCGCTTTCTAAGTTTCTTCTGCAATGACCGCAGTCACTATAGGACCGACCGCGGTCACCAGAATGAAATTTTGGTGTTTTAATGTCTTTTCTTCACCATTTCTCGTTCTTCTTGGATGGGTATCACTCTTACACTTATTTAGACTTAATATACATGGTTTTCGGGTATTTTGGCCTTCTTTTTTTCTTTTACTAAGTTTGTTATTCCACTTGATCCGTTCACTAGCGACGTGGAAGTCTTATAGACTTTCAGGGTATTACAATGTTCCACCCTCGACCCGACTTGCCGATTTACCATTGATGATTTTGAACTGGGTTTCCAAGAGTGATCCCACTTCATAAATATTGGGGTTTGAGTTTCCAAGAGTGATTCTCTCTCCCAACGATGTGGAACACAGAGATTAAACTCTTTCGGTCTGAATGTCAACCATAAATAAGAAATTTGTTTAAATCACCTAATGTATAAAAGTTTTTGATATGCTTGGTTTGTTTGAATTGAAATAATGATTTAAATTATTAAAAAGATCCACTAGGCCATGTGCTCACCCCTTCCTTCTATTTTTCAGGTAATTGAATTACATGAAGACCATGAATATTAGTTAGGTTCTTTTTATTTAAAAAGTTTTTAATTTCTATGTAAGGGCATGTTGCCCAAGTTTTGAATCTTCTGCTGTAATATTTTTCTTCAAGATCAAATGATGTACTCAATTTTATTTAATTAATTGAGTTTACGAATTTCAATTATTTCTTATATTATTGCCTTATCAATTTCTTAAATTTAAATTATGTACTGTCAAATAAAGTTAAGGCATGAAATAATTGAAATAGAAAGTGATGTAAGTTGTGTACTTATAAATGTAACACTGGCCCAGCCCGTCGTTTGGTTTAGTCCACCATCAAGAGAATGGTGGTCATGTCCAATGCTTAAAGACATGGGGGTTGGGGTGTTACATAATCTACCAAAGTTAGAGCTATCAAAGGTTTTGAAATAGCAATTCTTTACCTACTTACACCTTCGTAAATGATTCAAGTGTCATAAATGTTCTTTTTGTCATTCTTTTGTAGAGAAACGACAATGAGCGCATTCAAGGTAAACCACCTAAGCTAAGAAGCGCTTTAAACGCATGCTTCTTCGTTGACAAAGAATTTGCTAAGCGAGAGACGTCTCCCTGCTTGTTTTCATACCCAAGATGGTTTTAAAGGCCTAATTTATCAGTGAAAACATTAATTTTAACATTAATTTGTATTTTATGGCATTCATAACCATCTAGGTAGCTATAAACTCAACAAACACCTTTACTGCACTCTCACAAGTAATCAAACAATTGAAACACATCATATGTGTTGTCATTTTGTGAAAAAAAAATGATTGATAACCTATTTAGAATAAATTTCCTACTTTGATGTAAATTTTTAATGGTTGATGCTCCATTAAGGGGAGTTTTATTGTTTGAAGAGATCTCCCACTCATATCAACACTCGAAGAAGCCTTGGACCATAGTTTTTTGAAAAAAAAAAAACGTTACCTTGGGGATTCATTTGACATCATTGCATTTTCAACTAGCTAGGTACTCATAGAAGCTAGACTAGTCTACATTCCTCCCGTTACATTCTTATAAATGAACAACCGCTCGTTTCTATCATGTTTTGTTGTAGAAAAGGGGTCAATGACTCTTTTATAACCAGTTTCTCTTAATTAAGAGTCTTTAAGGCTTACTTATTCATTTTATTTCGATAGCATTTTCTATGCAATCTTTTATCTTATTTAGATGCCAATGGTACTTTGGGGTCCTGATTGCTCAAATTAAACATTCTTTTATTGAGAAACTCAACTTTTATTGCTTTTATCAACAAGCTTTGCACTCGTAGAGTTGAAATTACGATTTGTCGGTTGCATTGCACTCGAACAATGGATAAAACTACTAAACAAGGTTCTTTTTGCTTTTCTCCTATTGAGGAAGGCTAATTACTCACTCGATATGGATTTTCTTAATTTAAACCACGTTTGGCATCTAATTGAGCCCAAAATTATTTTTTGCTCCTTTCTAATTGAGGAAGTATATAACAAAAACTATTTTAAACCAAAAAACTTCGTTTCGAGTGAGCAATTACCCTTCTTCAAAAGGAGAAAAGCAAAAAGAACCCTTGTTGAATAGTTTTATCCATTATTAGAGTGCAAAACAACCAACATGTGGTATAATTTCAACTCTACGAGTGCAAAGCTTGTTGAGAAAGCTATAAAAGTCGAGTTTCTCTGTAATAACCCAAAATTTTGTCAAATAATTAAAGATAAATAAGTTTAATGAAATTAAATGAAATGAGTTAAGTGAAATAATTTCGAAAATTTTAAGACATCTTTGGGTGCAAATTGTGGGTTGGCAAATGAAAAATAATATATATAGGAGATATAATATAAAATAGACAAATAAGACCTTAATTTGATAAGTAAATGAAAATTGTAATTTAGTAGAACTAATTTTGAAACTTAAAGAGTTGCTTCCATTTCATAAGAAAAAAAATAGAAATAAAGTATACACACACACACACACACACACACACATATATATATATAGGTTAATGTGTGTATGAGTAATATGTGTGTTAGCATAATGAATGTTGCATATTATAGGAATATATAAATAGAAAAATTTACATGATTGAATTAAAATGCAGTATGCGTGTATTTATATCAAATAAATAAAATATTATATAAATATCAATTTATAATTACATAAATGATTATCTGAAAATAAAATATAAAATAAATAAAAATATATGAAAATGAAAACTGTAGATTATTTAATTATTAACATTAAAAATATTAAAGAAATAGAAATATATCTAAGAAATACAATATTAGAGAAATAGAAAAGGGAAAATATTAGGATGTCATTAAAATAGAAGGAAATATGCAAAAAAAAAAAAATCCATGTTTACATCAATTAGAAAGTGTGAAATTGACAAATTTCGGATAATAGCAATATTAGAAATCAAATTGGTAATTAGAAATTGCATCCAACTATCCAAAACCAATCTGCGCAATCCAACGAATGAAATCCTCTAGCCTTCTTCTTGGCAATCCCCTCAGTTCTTGAGTAATCTTGAACTGTTCTTGAGTGTTCTTGAGTATCTTCAGAGTTCTTGAGTGTTTGGAAGCTTTGAAGTAATAGAACTCTGCCGGATTTCAGAGGCGTACAAAAGAGACGTATTTAAGGTGGAAGTGACTTCTAACTTCTACTTCTTTGTTTTAATTTGCATAAGTCTTGCATGTGTGATGATGTTTTGAAGATGATTGATCGAATATATGCTTTAATATGCATGCTTTATTTATTTGATGTGTCATGAATATACATGTTATGCATGTTTAGAAATTAAGAATATTGATGCATGTTATACATGAATTGTGCCATGAATAAATATTTAATGATTCATGTTTTGTATATGTTGCATCGATGGTTTAATCCGATATTGTGTGTTTTATCACTAAGAAAAGATTAAATAATGATTCAATCTACGTACAGGCGCGATGATGTACTGCATAGTGTAATCGTGTGTGTTCCACCCCCTGACCCGGCTTGCCGGTTTACCATTGATGATTTTGAACTAGGTTTCCAAGAGTGATCCCACTTCATAGATATTGGGGTTTGGGTTTCCAACAATGATTCTCTCTCCCAACGATATGGAACACAGAGATTAAACTCTTTCGGTCCGAATGTCAACCACAAACAAGAAATTGTTTGAATTGCCTAATGTAAAAAAGTTTTTGATATGTTAGGTTTGTTTGAATTGAAATAATGATTTAGATGTTTAGAAAGATCCACTGGGCTATGTGCTCACCCTTCCTTCTATTTTTTAGATAATTGATTTACATGAAGACCATGAAAATTAGTTAGGTTCTTTTATTTAAAAAGTTATTAATTTCTATGTAAGGGCATGTAGCCCAAGTTTTAAATTTTTCGCTGTAACAATTTTTCTTTAAGATCAAATTATGTACTCAACTTTATTTAATTAATTGAGTTTATAAATTTTAGTTATTTCTTGTTTTATTGCCTTGTTAAATTTTTGAATTTAAGTTATGTACTGTTAAATACAATCAAGGTATGAAATAATTGAAATAGAAAGTGATGCAAGTTGTGTACTTGTAAATGTAACACTGGCCGGACCCACCGTTTGGTTTAGTTTACTATCAAGAGAATGGTGGACATGTCCTATGCTTAAAGATACGGGGGTTGGGGGGTGTTACATTCTCACTAAAAGGATGCATCATTTGAGCAATCAAGATCCAAAACCACCATTTGCATCTCTAAATGAGCTAAAAGATTGCTTGAAAAATGCTATGGAAATTGAATTAACAAGTAAGCTTTAAAAACTTTCTTAATTAAGAGAAATTGGTTATAGAAGAGCCATTTACCCTTTTTCCATAGGAAAACGTGTTAGAAACGAGCCAGTTGTTCATTTAAACAAATGTAATGGAAGGAACGTAGACTAGTTTGGTTTTTATGGGTAACTAGCTTGCTGAGAAAGCAATGAGCTGAAATGAATCCCTCGGTTAATGCCTTTTCTAAGAAACTAAGGTCCTACGCTTCCGTGAGTATTGAAATGAGTGAGAAAATCTCTTTAAACAATGCAACTCCCCCTAAATGGAGTATCAACCTTTAATAATTTACATCAGGGGAAGACATTCATTCCAAATAAGTTATCATTCATTTTTTTTTTGAAATGACGACATATATCATGTCTTTGAATTGTTTGATCACTTGCGAGAGTGCAGCAAGGCTACCTATAGGTATATTGAGTTTTACAACTACCTAGACGGTTACGAATGCCATAAAAGACAAGTTAATGCTAAAATTAACATTTTCGTTGATAAATTAGGCATTTAAAACCACCTTCGGCTTGGAAACGAGGGTGGAAACGTCTCTTACTTAGGAAATCATTTGTCAACGAAGAAGCATGCGTTCAAAGGCTTCTTAGCTAAGGAGATTTGCTCTAAATGCGCTCATTGTTGTTTTTCTACAAAAGAACAACGAAAAGAACATTTATAATGACACTTGAATCACTTGCAAGGGTGGAAAGAGAAAAAGAATTGCTATTTCAAAGCCTATGATAGCTCTAAATTTTGTATACCCCAAATTTATCATTAAGATAACACTTTCTTCATAAAATTAGACCCCTAGCCATGTTTGGCATCTAATTGAGCCCAAAATTATTTGTTAATCCTTTCTAATTGAGGAAATAAATAATAAAAACTATTTTAAATTAAAAAAATATGTTTCGAGTGAGCAATTAACCTTCTTCAATAGGAGAAAAGATGAAAGATTGCTTAGAAAATGCTATGAAAATTGAATGAGCAAGTAAGCTTTGAAAATTCTCTTAATTAAGAGATATTGGTTATAGAAGAGCCATCGACTCCTTCTGCATGGCAGAATGCGTTAGAAACGAGCCGATTGTTCATTTAAAAGAACATAATGAAAGGAACGTAGGCTAGTTTGGCTTCTATGGGTACCTCGCTCGCTGAAAATGCAATGAGCTCAAATTAATCCCCAGGGTAACACTTTTTCAAGAAACTAGGGTCCTAGGCCTCCTCTAGTGTTGAAATGAGCGAGAAAATCTCTTTAAATAATAAAACTCCCCCTGAATGGAGCATCAACCTTTAAAAATTTACATCAAAGGAAGTTATTCATTCCAAATAAGTTATCATTCATTTTGTTTTTCCAAAATGACGACATATATCATGTCTTTCAATTATTTGATCTCTTGCGAGAGTGCAGCAAGGCTAACTATAGGTATATTGAGTTTTATAGCTATCTAGATAGTTATGAATGCTATAAAGCACAAATTAATGCTAAAATTAACACTTTCGCTAATAAATTAGGCATTTAAAACCACCTTGGTTGTAGAAACGTGTGTGGAGATGTCTCTTCCTTAGGAAATCATTCGTCAACGAAGAAGTATGCGTTCAAAGTGCTTCTTAGCTAAGGAGATTTGCCATAAAGGCACTCATTGTCATTTTTCCACAAAAGAACGATTAAAAGAACATTTTTAATGACACTTGAATTGTTTACAAGGGTAGAAATAGACAAAGAATTGCTAGTTCAAAGCCTATGATAGCTCTAAATTTCACATACCACAAATTTATCATTCAGATAGCACTTTCGTCAAGAAAGTAGCCCCCAAACCACGTTTGGCATCTAATTTATCCCAAAATTGTTTTTACCTCCATTCTAATTGAGGAAGTAAATAGTAAAAACTATTTTAAACTAAAAAAATTCATTTCCAATGAGCAATTAGCTTTCTTCAAAAGGAGAAAAGAATAAAGAACCCTTGTTGGGTAGTTATATCCATTATTAGAGTGCAAAGCAACTGTCATGTGGTAATTTCAGTATAACATCTTGAAAAATTCATATGAAAATTGAATTTTTACCTAGAAAATTATACAGAATTGACAAATGAGAATTTTGGCAAGTCCTAGTTTACCCAAATGAGGAATAAAAATCAATTTAAGGGATTTTTGGAAGAAAAAATATGATTATAATGCATAAAATGGGATATCATAGCCAAAAATAGAAGGATATGTGCAATTTTTTATGAAAATAGGATTAGAAAGTCAATTGGGATTGAGATTTGGAGAAAAATCTGAAAAGAAAGCAAGAAATTCGGTTGAAAAATAAAAAACAAACTCAAAATATTATAAACCGTAGATCTGGAATTTGATCTCACCATCCTACGGCCAAGATCAGATCCGCACGTACGCATGAGCGCACCGATTCAGCAAGATCAAACGACCAGAGATTCACATACGTAACTCGAGGATGATCGCGCGGTTAGAAGAGAGTTTGTTGATCGCGAAATCAGATCCACACACTATGATCGAGGATCATCGGACAGTTGAGATTGAAGCCGCATTGAGAGATCTCGAATAGTGCTGCGCTCAAGGATCATCGAACGGTTCAGATCAAAGCGTCATGATTAGCTCGCGAATGTTGATGTGCTTGAGGATCATCAAACAGTTTAGAGCAGAACCATTTTGATTAGATTGCGATCGTTGATGCGCTCGAGGAAATCCAACGACTGAGATCGAGAATCTGATTTATGTTGATTGATCCAAGATCAATCCAACGGTTCCGATCAAAATCGAATGTGTGTCTCGAGGAAAATCCTAAGAACCAGATTAAATCTAAAATTTAAATTACGAAAATTACCGAAAAAATAACGAAAAATATGAAAAAAATTCAAAAATTCTGAAAAATAGTTTCTAAATTTCAAAAAATATTTCTAAAATTTGAAAATTTTTTAAAAAATATTCATTTTGCTCCAAAAATTAGAAAGTATGAAATTAGGGAGAATTAGGGTGTTTTATTCAAAGAAAGACACAAAACTTTCTAATTTTCTCCCTTGGAAAACCTATACAAATTTCCCTAGGCTCATAATTTCATTCATTCCAAAATATAAGAGTTGAATACTCCTCTTGTTTTCTCAAATCCTTCTTCTTGGCACCTTTTCCCATCTTCCCTTCTTATCTGTGTGAGAAATTCTTCTCTCAAATTGGAGAATTAAGTTGGGCAATTTTCATTGGCATTAGAACATGGGGGGATTTGCTGCCAAAATTCTGGAAGAAAGCGTTACAAGGTGAAAGTGATTTTTCTAACACCCTTTTTCTTATTCGAATTATTAGCATGTTCATTGTTTGTTTGGTTTTCAAAATTAAAATAATTTTAGTTCTTGTATTCTAAAACATATTTCAGTTTCATATTCGATTCTTGTTTGAATTTATGCATTCATAATGATCATGCCATGTTTAGTATCATGCTTAGGTTTTATTTCAAGGAATGACG
>JAJIYU010006789.1:0-20128 GCA_030144865.1 Tinospora cordifolia | reverse complement strand
TACATTCCTAGCATGATACTAAGTACAGGAATTTAAACATAGATCATATTCCGTATCCTACGTCCGCATAATACTAAAGAGTGAGGAAGAGATAATCAACCCCACCTGTACACGCCGAAACGTTGCTGGATCGTCACCCCTCGCTCAGCAATCCAATATCATCAATCTGCATCATTAGATGGTAATGATACATTACTTTGGGCCTTTAATACATATCTAACCCGACTCTAAGAGTCTATTCTCACTCAGTGCTTTAGAGTGTACCCAAAACACTCCAAAACAATATTCAAGTTCATTGACCGTGGGTGGTACTGTATGGACCACGGTCTACACACCATTTCTCACCCAATAGTGGGATTTCACTTATGTACACCATGCTTGTGAGTTCCATTCCAGTTTAACACTTAAATCTAGTGTTTTGGACACCTAATAATCATTTAAGCACATAAACCCACTAAAAAATGGTTGTTTACATTATTTACTCACCAAAACCCATTGATCAAGCCTCAAAAACGGGATTCACTTTCAATGAAATCGATCCCTTCATTTCTATCACCAAACAACCATCCTAAATTCATCATACTAGTGTCCAAATACACATACAAGGAAATACACAACAGTTCATCCCATTTGACTTGGTTTCCAACCACTAAACTCACAATACCAAGTTCATAAACGGATCTTAATCACTTTGATTCACTAACTATTGATAGATACTCTTAGATGAGCTCAAATCTTAAAGAAAACTCAAAGAAAATCAGAGAACTCACCTGAATCGCTCTCCTGTCGCTCTTCTCCAAATCCCGGATCGTTTTAGTGCAAAATGAGAAATTCTGCGCTTGAAATCTGTATATAGCTCGCACACGGACCGCGGTCGTCGTCAGACGGACCTCGGTCATCGGACATATTTCTCTTCATGGACCTCGCTCTGCACTTTATGGACCTCGGTCATCCCTTTATGGACCGCGGTCGACACTTTACAGACTACGGTCACCAATGTGACATAGTTTTCTCGTTTTTGCACATTTCCACTGATGACCGCGGTCCACAGTGTGTTCTGCACTTTTTCTGGGTTTTTCTCATCACGGACCGCGGTCGGCATCAGACGGACCGCGGTCGGCAGCAAGATGCCTTGTTTTTTAACACTTTTTCCCGCACGTTTCTAGCTATCCAAATGTTCTAATAAATTTTATCTTGATTAAATATCATACAATGATCATTAAAAATAATTTTTCACTCATTTTTATATTTATTTTAAATTTTTAAAAATTCATATTGACGTGGACGCATTGCAAGTCTTAGGGTGATTACACTCAAGTCCTCAGTAAGTGGGCCAATTGAGAACCTACATAGAATATACCTCCTCTACAGCGACATCTGGTCTTCAAGCTCAACCACATCCAATACCGTAACCTGTACCATTGAACCTCGAGATTTGGTGCACATTTTCATTTAGAAACCCATTAAAAGATTATAAATGCATTGCAATATGTAATAACATTTCATTTATGAATAAGATAACAAGTTTAAGTGATAAATTAGAACACACTGCTCACAAGGATGCTTAGTTCCCAGTGTTCCTCTTGTAACTGGTCACGTTTCGCTAACGTGTGATCCTGCATAATTAACGTGGTTTCTTAATATCTACATAAAACTTGGCTCAAATCTAACTTTACAGTTCTTGATCAATCAAAAGATTGACTCGGTCAATTGTGGTCCATTTATGAATTTGGTCAATAAAGTCAACTTTAACTAAGCCTAACACTTGCTAACCTGTATGATTGACAGGCAATGTGGTCAACAAGGTCAATTGGTGCAGTTATACCCTTAATATTGACCCAAAATATAAAGATCTATACCGTCGACATGTGTCCCACTTTTGATACACAATAACCAATCCTTTTTCATTAATTTGGTGGTTCAATATAGTAAATAGGATAAATAGGAAAAATTTAATTATTTTCTATGTTACACATTTTTTCCCGTAACTATTTTATAATGTTACACAACATAAATAATTTTTATATATAACATTATGTAAAATTATATAAAATTTTCCAATTATTTAACATTATATAATCTTATATAAATTTTTATGTATCAATCTTGAAATTGCATAAATGCAAATATAGTATACAAATTGACCTTCAAAAATTCTAATTTGAGTTTAGAATTTCATTTTGGACATTTCAATACCTGCCAACTTAAATTTCAGTGTCAATAGATATATCCCTATATGTCGACTTTCAATTACCATATAAATTCTGGGGGCCTACAATGATAGAAATAAACTATATATCTATGTTCTACTTATTGATCTAAACACGATGATATATACATTATGTAATTTTATTCCTAGTAAAAATACACCCTAGTTTTGAGTAACACAATGGACTGACACTTTTATTAAAAACTAAACTACCAAAACTGTAATTCATAACTTTCATAGCAATTCTAAATTAAAAAGAGGTGAAAATAATTTATCCAAAGTGATATATCTTCGAGAGAATGGTAACTTTTTCTTCTTTCTTTTCTTTCCTTTTTCTTCTCTTTTTCTCCCTCTTTTTCTTCCTTTTCTAAGTTTTTTCTCTCTCTCTCTCTCTCTCTTTTCTTTTCCTTTCTCCCTTGGATTTCTCTTCTCGGATGCAAAAGTGTTCTAAGCATGCAAGAGAGCAGCAGGTCTTAAATAGAGCTCATTTGGTAGGTCCCATATATTAAATGTTAAAATAATCTCTTATCCATCCACATCATGTTTGCTGTATCCAATTTAAACATGTATATATTTTTTTTCAAAATTTCTTATTTATCCGACCAACTCATCATCATTATCTTTATATATATATATATATATATATATATATATATATATATATATGCATACATACATACATACATACATACATACATATATCTAAATATATATATATATATATGTATGTGCAAGAATTAATTCATAATACTATTTATTCCTTTCATTTTTTTTTCTAGCTAAGCTCCCATTATGAATATTAATTATTATTAATTAATTATTTTTCATTCAATACACTCATTAATTAATTAATACAATTGTCATAAAATCACATATTTTTATTTATAATTTATTAATTCATACATGAAATTACGGATCGAACCCATTGACTCAGTGTCCAAAAATACGGGTTTTTACAGTCTCCCTTCCTTAAAACAAATTTCTTCATTGAAATTTACTAAGACAATAAGAGATCAGGGTGCAACTCTCATAATCTCAAGGAAGTGACTCGCCATGTAGTCCTCTCGCTCCCATGTATCCTACTCAACACCATAAAATTGTCAATGGACACATACAATCGGTATCTTTTTGTTGTGCAGTTTCTTCACAGCTTGATCAATGATAGCTACCAGAGCCTCATCGTATATATAATCCTCTCGTAACTCAACATGTTTCTAGTCAATCATGTGCGAGGGATTGGGGTAGCACTTCTTCAACATCGACACATGAAATACGTTGTGTACTCCTACTAACTGAGGCAGCAATGCTAATCGATATGCCACAGGGCCTATTCTCTCGAGAATCTCGAAAGGTCCAATATATCTCAGAGTGAGTTTCCGTGAAGACCAAATCGAGACTGCCCTTTTCGAGGAAAAACTTGAAGGAGTACATGATCATCAACATTAAACTAAAGGATCTTCCTCCTATTATCCGCAAATCTGTCGATCAATAGCTACCTTCATGTTATGATGGATCTGCTAAATTTTCTCATTTTCCTCCCATAAAAAATTAAGGCCAAAAACTGCTATCTCACCAACCTCGACGCAACAAGTTGGTGATCGACAAGGTCGACCATATAATGCTTCAAATGGTGCCATGGCGATACTCTTCTAGTAGCTGTTATTATATGCAAACTCATACAATGCTAAATGATATTTTCAGCTACTACCAAAATCAAGAACACATGCATGGAGCATATCCTCCAAAATCTGGATCACTCTCTTGGACTGACCATTAGTCTATGGATGGAAGGTTGTGCTCAAGTTTACTCTAGTCCCCAATTGACTTTGCAAGCTCTGCCAAAAATGGGATGTAAATCGAGCATCTCTATTGGACACAATAGACACTGAGACTCCATGTAATCTCACGATCTCGCAGATATACAATCAACTTAGCCTTCAACCAAATCTTTGCTATGAATCGAGAGGAAATAAGCAGACTTAGCCAGTCTAACTACAATGACCCAAATAGTATCTTGTCTCCGTTGAGTACGGGGTAATCATATCACAAAGTCCATGGTAATGTGCCCCCATTTTTACTTAGGAGTAGCCAAGGGCTGTAGTAAACCATCAGGTCTGTGGTGCTTAGCCTTAACATGCTGGCACGTCTCACATCTCTACACAAAGATTGCAATATCTCGCTTCATCCTCAGCTACCAATAAGTACGTCAAGCATCCTGATACATCTTATTAGTGCATGGATGAACGGTATACCTCGAGCAATGCAACTTTGCTTGCACTTCTTGTCTTAGGCGAGGGTCATCTGGTACCCACAATCGTCCTCTAAAACTCAGTACATAGTATACCTCCAAATTAATTTGGGGATTTTCTCTATCTGTCTTACCTATTTAATCTTTTCATAGTTCAATATATTATATTTTATTTATTAAAAATCATATGCTAGTGAAATTTTAATTTATTATGTTTTTGTTTTTAATAAAAATTTCCAGCAAGATGATATTTCTAAGATTTCACATGCTTTAATCATGCTATTCAAATTTTTTTTATGATATCATTATTAGGCCTAAATGTCACTGTTTTTCTTTTAATATTAATGATTATAGTTTTTAATCTTATTCATGTGTACACTAAATCATAAAAAAAAGCGCAATATTTTTTTAATGGATTTTTACATGCTCAAATTTATTCAAATGCATATTTTTGTCTTCAATAATCATTATAACAAATCTTCATACAAATAATTGATCTAAACCCTATACATGACATTATAATGATTACAAACTGTTCTAGAACATGAAATGAACCCATCAATGATAGGTTTGGATATCAATTAATACCAGAATCTTATCAAAATTAAAAACTGTTATTTGTACCCCAGTTAATAATAATTGACAATCCTTAAACTAGGGGGTGACACTTTGTACTATTATAAATGAGTTATGTCATAAACACGTATTATCTGTACATTATAAATTCAAATTCGATCCATCTATTAGTCATGATAGATATCCAAACTCAAACCAAACCAATTTAAAATTAATTTTTAACTAATTAGTCATGATAGATATAACATAAATAATTTCTTTAAAATAAATTAAATTAAAAATATTTTTAAAAAATAATAAAAAAGAAATAATATCATCAACAATACATTAAATTTAAATTGATTTATTTATAATTTGCCTCTTAACTTATTCATAATCATGTTAATTATGTCATTTTTGAGTCTAGTAGGTTAACCTATTTATGACTTGAAATTTAGTCTTATTTAATCTTGTTTAATCGATTTTTACTCAAACTTATTTACTGTAATACCCTGAATTCTCTGTACTCAAACAAATGAAATTTATCATCAATTTAGTGGAATTTGGGCACCAAATGAAATTGGGTTCATTTCAGGTTTAAATTTAGCAAGTTCTAAAACTCTCATTTTGTGACCCTTACGGACCCAAAACAACTTGAAATGGGTGACACATACCAATGGAACAACACATCCAAAAATTAGAACAATTGGTCAAGGTTAGGGTTTTCATTTGCCAAACGCCCTTCAAGGGGTCCAAATTAGAAAGAATTGTCATTTAGGGTACTTCGAGGAATCGAAATGACCTGAAACGAAACAGAATGACATGAACTAATAAAATGAATGAAATATCAAAAAATCAGAAAAATTGACCAAGATTTAGCTTTTCATTTGCCTAGTGACCTCAGTAGGTCTTAATTGAGGAAAGTTTTTGAAGGAAAATCATCAAGGGCCAAACCATACCTTAAAATGTGCCTTAGGTTCATGTGATTCCAAAACTATAGGATATAAATTATAATTCCATGTAAATAAGAAGATAGTAATTTTTATTTGATTCTTGTGAACCCATGAAGTCATGGCCACCCCCACTTGATTGTGTACACCCACACCTACTTAAGCCAAAATCGGTCCAACCACGTACATGTGTGTGTGCACACATGTGAGCAACCCTATTTAGATAGTTTCTTGGAACCAAGATAGGCATCTTTGACTATTGTATGGTGTCCCTTCAAATTTGATATTGTACACTCATGCTTGATGTCCAAGAAATAAGAAAATCGAAAAATATTCCTTGTGTGTTTGTGTGATGAGCAAGCAAGGAAACCAAAAAGGAAAGTTGCTATGAGCACATAGGGGACGCCCCATTTGAGTTAGAATATGATTTAAACCTCTTTTGTGTTCACACATAGTTAGGAAACATGACTGTAGTCATATCTTTTGAATTAAAAAGCCATAGTGGTCCCACTTGCCAACCATGAGCACACTTGACCTCTTTATGCAAACCATCCCCTTTATGTATAGAAACTTGCCCAAATTTTTGTGAGCTACCCAAGCTACCCAAGGCTACCCTAGGACATCCCATATGCTCTCATGAACATCTATATAAACTCTTACTTTCATCTCTTCTCAAAACAAAGAGTTGGCACTTCCCTCTTTGTTTGTTCTTGCCTTCTTTTTGGCACCTCTTCTTACTCCCTTTTCTCTCTTACGTAAGAAGTTATTATTTCAGTATTTTAGAGACTTGTTGAAGTAGGTCTTTTGTTGGTGGTTAAAAGTTCTTGAAGTTCTGAAAGTGGTAGATAAGGGGAACCGCTGCCAGATTCAAAAGAAACTCGGATTAAGGTGGAGGAGATTTCTAGAACTCCTTCTTTACTACTTCAAGTCTTTAGTATATTCATGTTTTTTTTAGTTTTCAGCATGTTTATATTTTAGTTTGAAGCATGTTTGATCAAGTTTTATTTTCAATTTAACATGTTTTCATGTTTGAATTCATACATGATAGCATAACATGCTTAGGCTTATTTTTAAATTTTTAAGCATGCCATGTATGTTTCCATGTTCTCTTGATTATTTAAATTTTGATATTAATTATTATGATCTTGTTTCATATTTATTTGAAATTAAATATGAGAAAGTGAAGACAAAAGCCATGTACCATCATAGTAGTCTAAGTGATGCTCTGGGTGTTCTTTGCATATACTTAGTGTATATGAGTAACATCACAAAGTGTGGATGTGTTTTAAAATACTTAGAATGTAAACATTTGATCCTTATTTCCAATGGAATGTGACAAGATGAATTGTCATTCCATCTCACAATAGGAGTATTTTAATGAAGAACATCAAGGGATTAAAAACCCCTTTTGGTGAAATATACAACACTAACAAGATATTGTTTGAAACGCTTAATGCTTGTAAGTGATCGAAATTGGATGTACTTTTGATTTGAATTAGTAAATTAGTAGTTTGATGAATGATCCACTGGGCTATGTGCTTACCCATTCCTTTTATTTTTCAGAAATTTGAAACACATGATCAAGCTTGCTAAGGGATTAGAAACTCTATTTTTAAAAAGTTTCTATGTAAGGGCATATTGCCCAAATTTTGAATAAAGACTTTCGCTGAATTTTTGTTTTAAATTTTAGAGTAATGTACTTTTTCTTTTGATTATATAAATTCAATAATGTATTTTTTTAATTTATAAATAAAGAGTTTGAATTTTTCCTTTATTGACTTGTATTATCTTGTTGAATTTTAAACTCAATGGAAGTGTATTTATTAGTATTTCAATAAATGTTAGATTAAAGGAATTGAGATACAAGTTGTGTACTTGTAAATGTAAAATAGGACCTAACCCACCTTGTGGTTGGGCTTAAAACTGTCTCTTGGGGGTTAGGTTGTTACATTTACGTTGAATTCAAATCTATTAAATGCATGTTATGTGCAAATTGAGTTATCATATCGTGTCACAAGTTACCTTAATCTACCCTTTATCCATACCCAACATAACCCAAAGCCCCAAACACCCCAACGCTATTGATAAGTCTCTCTTCTCATCCTCAATGTTCCTCTAAAAGCCTTATATTAAATCCTATAAAAGTCTAGTTCTCTGCTTCCCAAACCAACCCCTTCCACTTCCACTGATTAAGCTTTCTTTGCTCTTGCAGACAAACTTGCTGCTATTGAGGCCAAAATCGACAATTGCCATGAGAATGTCATTGCTGCAATTGCAGATATCCGCTCATGGTTAGCCTCCCTCCCCATTCTTCCCTCCAATACTGCTCCACCACCCGCTCCTCACCCCACCACTTTGGTCGGCAACCCACTAAGACCCACCCATATCCCTTTTTTATACCCTGGTTCTAGCTCCAACTCTTCTAACCAAACTGTCTTCATTAGTGGCACCCCTCGACACCCCTTACACAACCCTTACCCTATCAAACCCCCAAAGATCCAACCCCCCTTTTTGATGGTTCCAACCCATTAGACTAGTTGTTTCAAGTAGACCAATTTTTCAACTTTTACAAGATTGTCCCTAACCAACGCCTTCCTTTAATTTCCTTCTACATGCAAGGTGATGCACTCAGTTGGTTCAAATGGATGTTCGACAACCACAAGCTTATTATGTGGGAAGCTTTCACTCATGCTCTGAAACTAAGGTTTGGTCCCTCCACCTATGATAACCATAGGATTGCTCTTTTCAAACTCTGTCATACGAGCTTTGTAGATAATTATCAAGCTTCTTTTGAGAAACTCTGTAATCGCATTCTCGGCCTAGCCCTAGACCTTTTACTTGACTATTTGCTATCTAGTTTATGGCCTGAAATACAAGCTGAAATGACTGTTATCTGGCCCCCAATAGTAGCCCAAGCCATTGGCCTTGCCAAATTGTTGGAGTCAAAAGCTTTTGCCCCAAACCTAAACAACCTTCCCTTTTTCGTACTAACCCTCCCCCATTGCCATTCACACATTGCCCTAATTCCACCCTCCCTATCTGTCGTTTATCACCAACTGCGATGTAAGACCATCATTCAAAGGGCCTATGTTTCAACTGTGAGGCGAAATACCACCTAGGGCATTGTTGTAAATGGAAATAGTTTCTCCATCTCTTGGCAACTCAACTAGATGTCGCCCTCCCTCTTCCCCTGGCCAACCACTTGTTCTCACTTATCTTGCAGAACCATCGCCTTTACCTTCACCCCACCTTACTAACCCCCCCACCCCAGATGACCCAATACACTTCCAACTATCCCTTGTTGCATTACAAGGCCTCCATGCCCCCCCAAACCCTATGTTTTTAGGCTCAAATCGACGCTTACCCTATTTTTATCCTAGTTGACTTAGGAAGCTTTCACAACATCATGCAACCTTGAGTCACTCAATTCCTTAAACTCCCTACTCACCTTCTTCCTATTTTTTCAGTAATGGTTGGTAAGGGAGACAAAATTTTCTGTTGTGACATCTGCAATGACATTCGTATTATCATCCAGACCTACTCTTCTTCCCTCCGTTTCTATCTCTTACCCATTCAAGGTTCTCATATCGTACTCAAGATTGAGTGCTACAAACCTTAGGCCCAATCATGTAAGACCCCAATGCCCTAGAAGCAGGTTTAAGCTCAACCACAAGGCAGATTGGGTCCTATGTTACATTTACAAGTATACAACTTGCATCACTTTCTATTATTTCAAGTCTTATCATTTTTCAATGAGCACACGACCCAATTATTTAACTTCAAATTGAACAAGACTATTACAATAGTGATAAAAGAAATATTCACTCTTTATTTACTTAATAAAATAAATGAGTACATAATTTAAACTCTTATTTACTCAAATAAGTAAAAGATTACATGCTTTAATTCTAATAACTAGAACTTGAAAGAGAGTACATAGCTCTTAAAAATTGAAATAAAATTCAGTGGAAGTCAAATAAATCTAAAGTGGGTAACATGACCTTACATTAAAAAAAGAAACTTTTCCAAAGTAGAAACTTTCTAAATATAGCTACTGTTAGATTTCCATTGCCATCATATTCAATTTCCTGAAAATGTTAAAAAGAGAGGGATAAGCATATAACCCAATGGATCATCCATGAAACAACTAGCTTGTTATATTAAATTTTTAGCACATCCAAATTCACACACTTTCATGCATTAAGTGATTCATACATCAAATTGGTTCAAGTTGACGTTATGACTGAAATGAATTCTATTCCCTTGATGTTATTAAATTCGATATCCTCTTTAGGGTGGAAAGACATTTCTTTGTTACTTTTTATTGGATGCCACATAACAAGTATTCCTTAGTTGCACTTTGCAACCACACACTCCAAGCATATGTTAAGAACACCCATAGCACTCATATGGGTCACTATGACAGTACGTGCTCCTTATATTTACTTTCTCATGTTTAAAATCACATAATCATGACACTAAATTAGAATATTAAAATCTCAAAATTTAAACATTTAAGAAAGCATGAAAACACACGTAGCATGCTTGAAAAAATAAAAGCAAACCTAAGCATGGTTTCTAAGTATGATATGATCTCATGAATGATTAAAAACATGTAACATGCTAAAATTAAATTTAAATATGATCAATCATGCTAAAAATGAATAAATCATGCTGTAAACTAAAAAATTAACATGCTAAGAACTTGAAATAACAAGATAGAAGTTGTAAAAATCCCCTCCAACTCAATTAGAGTTTCTTGTTGAATCCAGCAAATGTTCCCCTTATATACCACTTTTAGAACTTCAAGAACTTTCAACCACCAACAAAATTACTCAAAAAAACTCACTAAAAGACTGAAATCAAAGCTTCTCACTTGTGAACATAAGAGAAGTGAGAAGAGATGCCAAGAACAGGGATTAGAACCAGCAAAGAGGAAAGTGTCAACTCTTTGCTTTAGGATGAGGAGAATGAGAGCATGAGGGGGTTTATATAGATATTCATGAGCACTAGGGGGATGTCTTGGTCAGTTTTGGGCAGCTCACAAAGTTTGGGCAAGTTTCCAAACAAGAGGAGATGGTCTGCTTTGGAAAAGGCAAGTGTGCTCGTGGGACCACTAAAACTTTCTAATTTCAAATGAGCTATTATTTGATTCCCTAGCATATTTCTTATTTAATTTAAGAGAATATTTTCAGACTTTGATCCATTCTAATCTCTTTTGGAACATTCCATATAAGGCTGGTTTATGGTTTAGAAATATTTCCTAGATGACACTTTGCTTGGTCATCACTCATGCATGAAATGGAAACCTTCCATTCTGGACGTCATGGAAGATCTTTCTATATTGTGTGCATGACATCATCTTAGCCTCTTCCCTTTGGACGTCCAGCTTATTAGAGATCCATAAAGGTTTAGAAATTTCTAATCTGGTCATTAGCCTTGCTCATGAAGAATTTCTAATGTGGCTAACACTAATAGTGGCACACCAAGTAAGGGCATTTTAGCCATCTTGCATGGGAAACCCCTTTTGATTTTGCTGCCATGGCTGGGGTCTAATTTTGAGACTTCTAATTTGGTCTTATGTGAGAAAAAACGAAGGGCTAGGGATGTATACTATCACACAAGGTGGCCTACATGATCATTCTTGAAGTTTCCCCAAAATGGCTAGGGTTTGTAAGTGGGCATGGGACGTTTCACACATGTGTGGAGCACACACACATATGGGATGATTGAGATTTATGTAGCATAGATGTACATGATCATTTACAAGGCACATGGGATCATTCTTCATGGATTCAAATAAGGAAAACATCCCATTGAGGTTGGGTAGGGTGAGGGTGTCCATGATCATAGTGTTCAACCCATGTGACTTGCACATGCTTAGGGGCAGCTATGCCTTCATGAGTTCACAAAAATCAAATAAAAATTAATATCTCCTTATTCCTAAGGAATTATGGTTTTTAACTTATAGTTTTGGAATTTCATGAGCTTAACGCACATTTTAATGTATAGTTTGGCTCAAAGTGATTTTTCCTGCAAAAACTTTCCTAATTTAGGACCCATTGAGATCACTGGGCAAATGAAAATCCAAATCTTGGCCAATTGTCCTGATTTTTGGATATGTCATTCATTTTGTTATTTTATGTCATTCTGTTTTGTTTCAGGTCATTTTGATTCTTCGAAGTACCCTAAATGTCAATTCTTTCCTAATTTAGACCCCCTAAAGGTATTTGGCAAATGAAAACTCTAATATTGACCAATTGTTCCCAATATGTCATTCACCCACTGGTGTCACTATTAATTCCACCCAATCCTCCTTTGCTTAGTTTTGCCAACTCTTGCATACACATTCTATTACTTCCTTACAAATGCTTACCCTTTTCCCTACCTAGCTCGATTGCACCCCCTCTCCCTCCCCAACCTTCCATTTCCAAGCTCCCTTCTTACAGACCTATCCTCTCTCTTGTTTGAATACTCTGCAATTTTTGTTATTCCCTTACGCCAACCTCGCCCCTGCCCCACGACCGTCATATCCATTTGCTACCTAACTCTGCCGCTGTTAATATCAAACCATACCGCTACCCTCACTATCAATAAGATGCAATGGCACACATCATTTCTAAAATGTTCCATGATGGCCTCATTAAACCCAGCACAATTTCTTTCTCTTCACAGTCTTACTGGTTAAGAAGAAAGATGGTTTATGGCAATTTTGTGTGGATTACAGAGCCCTCAATGCTATGACCATTCTTAATCGATTCCCTATTCCTACAGTGGACGAACTCTTAGATGAGCTTCATGGCGCTTCCTTCTTTTCTAAATTAGATTTATGTTTTAGTTATTTTCAAGTTCATTTGGCTACTGAAGATATTTTTATAACTGCATTTCGCACTATTGATGACCATTACGGATTTTTAGTTATGCGATTTGGATTACGCAATGCACCCTCTACCTTTCAAGATACTATGAATGATCTTTTTCAAGCTTATTTACGTCGCTTTGTTATGGTGTTCTTTGATGATATCCTCATCTACAACAAGTTATGGCTGGATCATCTATCCCACCTAAGCCAAGTTTTACAATTATTATTAGACAATCATTTTTTGCTAAGTTTTTGAAATGTTGTTTTGGTGTTACTAATGTGGAGTACCTAGGGTATATTGTTTTTGTATGTGGTGTTGAAGTGGATCCTAATAAGCTTGAGGCAATTTGAAATTGGCCACATGTAACACCCACGAATTTTGTACGAATTTCAAATAAAATATTTTGTTTGAGAAATTTATAACATTTTTAGATATTAGCTGTGTATACTCTAAAGTATGAAATAAATTAAATTAATTGAAAAACCTTGGTATCCGAGAATAAATAATAGAAACATATATATACACACACACACAGATATATGTAAACATGAGATGCGAATATTAGATAAATATAAGTGTGAAAAAAATATTCGTTATGGTTGTACCAATAATATTATATAGTATTTGTGTAAATAATATGTGTGTTAGTGTAATGGGTGTTAATATAATATCATATAATATATTACACATATTATAGGAGTATGTGTATATATAGAATGTATGAGGATTTCTAAGTGTAAATTTGTAACATTTTTATTTTGATATGTATATCTAAATATATATATAAATTTACACTTATATAATGTTATACTATTATACAATTATATATATATATATATAAATGAAAGAAAATCGAAAATAGAAGGAAAAAAACGCAAAAAATACACCAAAAACCCTATAAAAAACCCTAAATAAAAATAGAAAATTTTTATATCAAAAACGTCCAAAGTTATCAATTTCCACTCCCTCAAACTCTATATAAAGGACCTCTAATGCTCCCATTCCCTTCATCCCAGAGCAAGAGCATACAGGTCGCTCTTGACTCTCTCTAGCCTTCTTCTTGGCAACCTCAATTCTTGAGTAATCTTGAACTATTTTTGAGTGCTTTAGTGTTTTAATTTAGTTTTCTTGAGTGCTTTTAAAAGTTCATGAGTGTTTAGAAGTTTTGGACTAATAGAGCTTTGCCAAATTTCAGAGGCATGCAAAAGAAATTTACTTTTTGAGGTGAAAGTGACTTCTTAAACCCCCTATTCTATTTATTTAGTTTAATACCATGTTCAAGCACATTTAATTTTAGTTTAGTATGCATATTTATGTTTGAATAACATGGTTTAAAAAATTTAGATTTGCATGTATGTCATGAAACCATGTCATGCTTAGATTATGAATGTTTAGGTTTGTTTTAAAGCATGATACGTACTAAGTGTTGCTTTCATTTTTGAATATTTATATGTTAAACATGTTGAAATTATTTTTATTTATCTTTCATGAGTATAATTTATTTATGAGTCATAATTATGAGATTTAATGAAAGATGTTGAGGTTAAGAACCACATACTGTCACAGTGAACATGTGGGTCACTGTGGGTGTTCTTTACATGTGATTAGTTCACATGGGTGATGTCCCAAAATACTTGGAATATGGGTTAGGCCCTAAGTCTAATGAAACTTGGCATAAAAAATGTCTTTTCACTCAAGGGAGGTATTTTGATAAAGAACATCAAGGGCTGTGAAACCATTTCACTCAAATTTACAACTATAAACAAAATATTATTTGAAACGCTTAATGATTTACAAGTGTTTTAATTTGATTATGTTATTAATTCTAAATTAGTAATTTAGTGGTTTGAAAAAGATCCACTGGGCTATGTGATCACCCTTTCCCTCATATTTTTCAGTAAATTGACTTGTATGAAGACTATGAATATTAGTTAATTTTTTTTATTTAGAAAGTTTCTAATTTCTATGTAAGGGCATGTTGCCCAAGTTTTGAATTTTCAGCTGTAATAGTTTTCTTTAAGATTGAGTTGTGTACGTAACTTTATTCAATTAATAAAGTTTATGAATCTTTTATCTCTTTTATTATTGCCTTAAATTCCTAAATTTGAATTATGTATTCTTAAATACTATTAAGGCAAAAAAAAAAAAATTGAAATAGAAAGTCAAGTTGTGTACTTGTAAAGTAACACTGGCCCAACCCACCTTGTAGTAAATTCCAAATTGAAAGTCTCCGGGGTTAGGGTGTTACAAGTGTGGTATCAGAGCCTAGGCTTTAGGTGCCTTAGGCTATAAATAGAAAGTCAAGCTTAAACATGTGTTGATTAGGCTAGAAATAAAAAGTTAAACATAAGTTGCTTGACAAGAATTAAAAACTCAAATTAGGGTTTCACGTTGAATTGAATTAAAATTTTAATGCCCTACCTTCTATTTTTGAGAATTGAAAAATGTTTTACAAAGTGTCTTATAAAAGGAAAGATATTTTTTGTTTGGATACAAAGAGTACAAGTTGAGCAGATAGTGGGTAATCTTTGTTCTGAGTAAAGCTAAACATTGAAAGGGAGGTGGGTTATCCCGCCCTAAAAAGCGCTGTTGCTAAGCAGACTTCAGTTTCGCCGCTCAATCTGGAGGTTGTCCCATCAGCTTGTACGAATAGTTTGATTTGAAGAACACCTTTACTTTCTATAAAAGAAAAGTAGAAAGTAAATTGATCTCGAATGTTAGAGGGCTCAGGAGGGTTTAGATGATGAGAAACAGAGGAAGATGTTGATAGAGCTATAGAAGCTCCACCCTCATTCATTTGATCTACTATAGATTGCATTTTGGCGAACTATTGGTACCAAGTAATGGAGGAAGTTCTTAATGTATTAAAGGTAACTAGGTCAAGATGGGTGGCACTGGTCACGCACCACTTCAAAGGACTAGCCAAAAGTTGGTGGCGTATGATGAGGATGGACCCTAATACAGATGTTGATGCTATGAACTGGGAGAACTTCACATAGATCTTTTATGAAAAGTTTTTTATGAAAGCGACCTTGAGCAAGCAATAGGAGGACTTTGTTCGACTAAATCAAAGGAACATGACTGTAGCTGAATATGAAAGGAAGTTTACTGATCTGGTCAAATTCTCACTAGATTTCATTAAGGAGGAGAAAAGGAAGGGCAATTGATTCATACAGGGTCTCAAGATGGAGATCACGTCATAGAAAAGGCCCTAACTCTAGAACAAGAGCTCAACTTGGAACAAAGGTTGAGGGGGAAGAATAAGAGGCTCGGGAATAAAAATAATCAAGGGCTCAAAAGAAAAGTAAGAATGGTGGGAATGCACCACAAACCAGGGGCAAAATAAAGACGAGTCAAGGGAGCAAGCAAAGGGACAAGGGCTGTGCTATGTGTGCAGGCAGAGAGGCCACATAGCAAGAAATTTCCTGATTACACTAGCTCAGGCTCCCCAACGACATCAGAACACTCAGGGAGGAGGTTAGAATGGTCGTCTTCAAGTCAAGCAACAACAACAGAACGCCAATCATGGACATAACCAAGGCTGTGGTCAGAATCAAGCCAGAATGTTTGCTGTTAATACTCAAGAAGATCCAGTCCATGTAGTGAAAGGTACATTCTTGTTATTAAATGTTGTTGTGAAACTATTGTTTGACTTGAGTGCCTCAAAATAGTTTATTTCTGAGAAATTAAATGATAGGTTACAATTTGTGACAAAAACACTACCCATGACTTTAAATGTGTCCACACCAATAGGGACCACTGTGACTTCAAAAAGAATGTGTAGTTGTGATATAAGGTTTGGGGATAAACTCTTAATGGTTGATCTATGTACTTTACCTTTCTATGGCTATGATGTAATCTTGGGGATGGATTGGTTAGACCAGTACCAAGCCCAAATAGATTGTCCTAAGAGATGACTGACCATAGCCTTACCTTCTGGGGAATCCTATAGAATCAATGGGGACATGCAGCGATTACTGAGGAGTCTGACCTTAGCCATGATGAATTGCTTAGGGCAGAAGAATGAGTTTGAGGAACTCTATGAAGAAGAACCTATCGAATTAAAGAAAACTTCAAGACCTAGAAGTGGTTAGTGAGTACGAGAATGTGTTTCTAGACGACTTACCAGGACTACCACCTGCTAGAAAATTAAAATTCAAGATTGAACTTTACCCTGGAACCAACCCTATAGCTATACCTCCTTATAGAATGGCACTAGTAGAACTAATCGAGTTGAAGTCACAACTCGACGAGCTCTGAGAGAAAGACTTTATCAGGCCAAGTGAGCCACCTTGGGGAGCTTTTGTACTGTTCGTGAAGAAGAAAGATGGTTCCATGAAACTATGTGTCGATTACCAGAAGCTAAACCAAGCTACAGTAAAAAAAATAAGTACCCTCTTTCGAGGATTGATGACCTATTTGATCAATTGAGAGGAGCTACTCATTTCTCAAATATTGATCTTAGGTTGGGTTATCATCATTTGAGAATCAAGGAGTCCAACATATACAAAACAACCTTCAGAATGAGATACAAACACTTTGAGTTCACCGTGATGCCCTTTAGTTTGACCAATGCCCCAACAACATTCATGGATTTAATGAACCAAATATTTAGACAATATCTTGACCAGTTTGTGGTGGTATTCATTGACGACATCTTGATTTACTCAAAGACAAAAGTTGAACACTTGGAGCACTTGCGATTAGTGTCGAAAATGCTTAGAAGGCACCAATTATATGTCAAGTTCAACAAGTGTGAATTCTGGGCGAAGATGGTCAAGTTTTTTGGCCATATAGTATCAACAAAAAATATATCTGTAAATCCGGAGAAGGTAGACGTTGTCATGAATTGGAAGTAGCGAAAGACAGTTACAGAGATCAGGAATTTCTTAGGCCTAGCTAGATATAACAAAAGGTTCATCCAAGATTTCTCTAAACTAGCAGAACCTATGACCAAGCTAACTAGGAAGTGAATTAAGTTCAATTGGGATAAGAAGTGCAAACAATCATTCCAAGAACTGAAGAAGAGATTGACTATGACTCCCATCCTAGTCACTCCAACCCATGGTGTTACCTTTACCCTTTATACTGATGCATCACTAAGTGAATTAGGAGTAGTATTGATGCATGGAAGACAAGTAGTCGCTTATGCCTCACGACAACTGAAGGCCCTTGAGAAGAACTATCCTACTCATGACCTAGAATTAGCAGCATTGTATTTGCCTTGAAGATTTGGAGACACTACCTTTATGGTGGAAAATTTGATCTGTTTTCAAATCACAAGAGCTTGAAGTACATCTATACCCAGAAGGAGTTGAACCTCTGGCAACAGAGATGGATGGAGTTCTTAAAAGACTATGATTTCCAACTACATTACCATTTGGGAAAAACCAATGTAGTGGCTGATGCCTTGAGTAGGAAGTTCAACAAACAGGAGGAAGAGAAAGACCAGATGTACTAGTTGATTGATGAATTTAGGCTGGGTGTGATCCTAAATGAAAAATAAGCCTACTTCTACACTATATCTTGCCAACTGGATCTTCTGCACCAGATCAGGGATGGATAAAGGCAAGACAAATGGCTTACCAGTTTGATCAAAGGAGTAACATAAGGCAAACATGTTGATTTCAGGTTAGATGCTGAGAATATCCTATGGCTCGGGGAAAGGATATGTGTACCTCAGAATGGATAGAGTAAGCAGACCATATTGGATGAGGCTCATCCGTAATACCCCAGAATTTTGTCAAATAATTTAAAATAAATAAAATAAGTTAAGTGAATTAATTTTAAAGATTTTAAGAAAATTTTTGGTGTAAATTGTGGATTGGCACATGAAAAATAAAATATATTGGAGACATAATAAAGAATTTGGCAAATAAGACCTTAATTTGATAATTTAATGAAAATTACAATTTAGTAGAATTAATTATGAAATTTAAGAAGTTGCTTAAGAAATAAATAGAAATAATACACATATAGGTTAATATGGGTATAAATAAGGTGTGTGTTGGCACAATAAATGTGAATACTACATATTATAGGAATATGTACATAGAAAAATTTATATAATTAAATAAAAATGTAGTGTACATGTATTTATTAAAAAAATAAATAAAGCATTATATAAATATTAATTTATAATTACATGAGGTATTATCTGAAAATGAAATATGAAATAAATAAAAATACATAAAAATGAAAAATATAAATTATTTAATTATTGGCATTAAAAATATTAAGGAAATTAAAAAATATCAAATAAATGTAATATTAAATAATTAGAAAGGAAAAAATATTAGCAAATCATCAAAATAGAAAGGAATATACAAGAAAATCAAGTTTTTATAAATTAGGAAGTGTCTCATTGGCAAAATTTGGACAATAACATTATTAAAAAGCAATTTGGTAATTAGAAACTGCATCTAAAGGTCCAAAACAAATCTGTAAAATCCAACGAATGAGATTGAAGTCCAAAATGGCAGCTAGGAGCACCGAATCAATGAGATCCAACAACCTAGAAACGATCAAGCTGATCTAACGGTTCGGATGCATCTCATTTGATAAAAAATGACACTACATTCGAAGATCATCGTGCAACCCAGATTAGTGATCAAGATTGGTACGGTACTCGAGGTCCATCCAACGGCGCAGATCAAAATCGCAGGAATTAATCGCGAAAATACAGAACTCGAGGATCATCAGACGATCGGGATTGAAGGCGCAAAACGTTAATTGCGAAATCGGACCGCACACGGTGGTCGAGGAAATCTGACGGCTAGAAATAATCAGGGACAATCGGACAATCAGGATGAGTTTCGTTCATCACGAAACACGTGTCTTGAGGAAGATCCGACCGTGCAGATCGAAGCCGCATTCGATTAATCGCAAAATGGTGCATCGCTCAAGGAAGATCGGAGCGCTGAGATTTGAGGCTACGATAGATCCGAGATCTGTGTGTGAAATACGAGGAAAATCTAACGGTCAAGATTTCATCCGCCCGATCGAAGATCTGCTGCTGCGATCGAGAACGATCTGACGATCAGGATCGTTTGCTCCGAAAATAATAACCGAAAATCCAAATTAAATCAATAAAAATACTTCAAAAATTCAAAAATTGGTTTCTAAAATCCCAAAAATTTCCAAAAAAATCACTTGCTAATCTTTTGTGCTTGGGGGGCACGAAATTTTGAAGGATTGGCAAGTTTCTTACAATGAGAGCACCACAAACTTGCCATTCTATACACTTTTGAAACCTATATAAACCCCCCATGCTCACACTTCAACTCATCCCAAGAAACAAGAG
>JAJIYU010006788.1:0-20060 GCA_030144865.1 Tinospora cordifolia | reverse complement strand
GCGATTATTCACATAAATCCAAAACAAATAAAAAAAAGGTTATAGTACAAAATTTTTGTTATAGATAATAATATTAAAATATTAAATATTTTTATAATTTTTTAATATTTAGTATTTTATAAAATTTAAATTAATAAAATTATTTAACTATTATGAGTGATATAACTTTTTATTTTAAAAAATTATGTAAAAAATTTTTATATTTCATAAAAATTATTAATAAAAAAGAATAATTCTCTCTTAAAATTTTTTATTCACTATGGTGTTCTTAATTTTTTTTTCTTCTTTTAAATTTTTTTAAAATTTTTTAATTTATTTTAACTTGATTCATAGCAATTTTTAAAAAGTTTAGATACCTCCGGTCACCACCCAAAAATTATTAATAATTTTAAATTGTTATAATTTTTTTAGTTCAACTTTGTTCCAATAACCTAATATGTACTGACAATATTTTTTCGTTTTAAAGTTGTTAACTGATTAATAAATAATCTTTTAAAGATTACAACCCTTTGGGTTTAACATTAATTGAAGCAATTTAAAATATAATAAAAAAGCCTTTGAAATTTTTTCTAATTATCTTAAATTATTTAAGTTAAAATAAAAATAAAAATTTTATATTTATTGATGGACATTTTTGTCTTCACCGACGCGATCTTGCTTTTCAATTTTGCGTGGCTAATTCAAATGCATTTGAAAGAGAGAGGGGAAACTCCAATAGCCATTAAATAATTTGTGCTGGCTTTTTTCTGTTCTCAAAATCAAATTGGCTCAAAAGTCATATGCTAAATAAATGCTAAAATCCTTTTTCATAAAAAAAGTATAGAAATGGGTCCGAATTTCATTAAATATTATGTTATTTCTCTCTTTCACATGCCACAAGCTGATTTTTAATACTTAGATCTTAAATAAAAATAATAGTTACTTTAATTTCATAAAAATAATAAAAAATAAGGTATGAGTTGTATTTATTTACTAAACTCACAATTATAATACAAGTAAAAAAAAAATATATATATATATATATATATATAAATAATAACTTTGCATTCTCCTACCCTATTACACACATTTTCAGAAAAACAAGTGCCCTACCAATTTTCATTTCATTAACCAAGTATTTGTATTATATAAGTGTTTTTATTAAATCATATGAGGGTCTTTATATAGTTTTATCCGTCTAATTTTTGAACCTAATTATATTTAAAAATATTAATCAATTAGAATAGCAAATCCAAGTCCAAAGCATACATATATGAAATAATTCATAAATTCATTAGTGATAGACACAATATTTTAAGAGAATTAATTTCTAATATAAACCATAAAAATAATAAAAATAAAAAGTCAAATAACTTATTGAATTCCTTGACCACAATGCAAACCAAATTCAAACTTTTTATTTTTGCCTTTTAAAGATCAGCATGTAAATAATAGAAGAGGTGAGTTTAAAAGTCAATTCAAATATTATTAACTATTTACAATATTTCATATACAAGGACATGCAAACCAGTCTTAAATACTAATATTACATACATATTATTATTAAAAATAATATTATTTTCAAATTGCAACTTGAAAATTCCATAAAATAGTGGATGTGCACATGGTTGAACATGATTAAAGAAACATTGTGTTTAAAATTCTATAAAAGAAACGAATATGGAGAAAAAGCGTGGAAAACGATAGAGTGAAATATAAAAGCAACAACTTGAAAGAAAAAAGAGAATACTCACTACCTAGAGGAACAATTGAATCATAAAATCATAGCAACGATAAGAACTTTCTACTTTATAGCATTAAGAAAGGACAATTAAAATAAAATAAGGACAAAGAGGTTTTACAACTGGAAAATAGCTTTGAACTCAACTCATTATTTGAAAAATCTTTTAAGCATTTGTCCATTTTAATAATACCACTTAGAAGAAATATAGGGCTTTGAGAATTGTAAAAGTAAGCTAATAACATTAATTAAATGTAACTAGTGTCACGTGTTTGACAAACCCTATTAGAGTAAAAAAAATGGTTGAAATTCAAGCCAATTTTTACATAAATTGAGAAAAATTATGATATTAGAGATAAGTGGAAATTTTAAACATAAATAAATTATTGTAAAATAATAAGAAAAATATAGAGAAAATAGTAACAATAATAATGTTAAAAGTGACAAATGTTTCAAAAAAAAGAAAAAAGAAAAGGAGAAAAAAGAAAGAAGAAGAAAAAAAAAGAAAGAAAAAGAGAGAAAAGCAAACGAAAAGAAAAAAAAGGGCGGGATGGGTTCTACTTTGGTGCACCGGCCATGAGGTAGGTGCATGGTGTCACGGTATATGCGCTCAATTAAGGGACACCCGTCAGACACCCAGCTAAATTAACCAGTCAGTAGGGTCAACCAATTGACAAGTAAAAAGAAATAACACACACTAGCAGAGACAACAAGAAATGCAATAGTAATAAAAAGAACTTTTATTAATATCTAAAGTAGTTGTACATTTGTATTGGGTACATGAATGAAAATATGCACACACCCTTAGGGAGCAGGTAACGTTAGAGGACCACGTGTTAGCAATAGCGTGCAACCAAAGCGACGATTGTGATAACTTGTTAAAGGGATACTTGAATGTAGAGGACACCTATGCACTATTTTAGGCGACTACCACTTCCCCTACAAGGTAGCTCTTAAGCTTTTCAAGTACATCTAAAAAGAAAAAAAGAGTGAGGCCAATCATACCAGGCCTTTTGGAGGGCTAAACCAACTTTGATTGAGACAAAACTTGATGGACCCTCTAATATGGTTACGGTGCATGTCCAAACATGACCATCACAGATTTTCCCACTTAAAAGAATGACACCCCTGCTGGCGAACTGGCAAGGTACTTGATGATCTCTGCTTTGTGCTACTCCAATGCGTTAGCTGGCTCCTAACTAGTCTCAACTTTTGGTAGGCCCTTCCACTTGACTAAGTACTTTGACTCAAACTACTTTTTTGAACGTCTTGGAACTTTGCGATCAACTACGATAGACTCAACCTCATGGTTTGGTTTTTACTTGACATTTGTTGTAGGTCTTGAAGTACTGCCCCAAATCAAGTTTTTTTGATCAGCATAGAATGACTTTAAGTTGATAACATGGAAGATTGGGTGGAAATGACTCGGTCGGCAGGTAATTCGAGTTGGTATGTAACTTTGCCAATTCTCTCGGTGATTGTGAATGGATTCTCATACTTGCAGGCTAACTTCTTGTTGACCTTCCTGAAGAATCTCATAATATATGGTTGAAGTTTCAGAAGGACTTGGTCACCCACTTAGAAAGAAGCTTTCCTTCTCCTATGATCTGCCCACTTTTTCATTCTTCTAGAAGCCTTCTTTAGGTAAGTTCAAGCAATCTCACTTGTTTTCTGCCATTCCTTCACAAATTGATATGTTCTAGGATTGCTCCCTGTATAGCCCATATCAACTATGTGAGGTGTGAGTGGTTGTTGGCCTATCACCAACTCAAAAGGGCTCTTCGAGGTGAAGAATTGCGCTGTAGATTGAAACAGAACTGAACAACATCTAACAGATTCACCCAATTCTTCTGGTTGGCAGTGATAAAGTGTCTCAGATATTCTTCTAGCATGCCATTGAATATCTCGGTCTGGTCGTATGTCTGTGGATGATAGCTTGTGGAAAAGTTCAAATGAGATCCCAAGAGTCGAAAGAGCTCTGTCCAAAATTGCCTAGTGAACATGGAATCTTTGTCACTGATGATGGTTTGAGGAACACCCCAATATTTCACCACATGTTGCAAAAAAGGTTATGTTGTCTCTTTGCTGAACAATGTTTGGGAGCAGGGATGAAGGTGACATATTTTGAGAATTTGTCCACCACAACAATGATTGAGCCTTGCTTCGCCACTTTTGGCAAGGCACTGATAAATTCTATGGTTACACTCTCCCACGGACGCTGAGGAACTGGTAATGGTTCTAGGAGCTCCAACGGCTTGGCCTGTCCCACTTTGTCTCGTAGACAAGTCAAGCAAGTCTTGATATATTCTTTTACATCCTCTCTCATCTTTGACCAATAATATCCACGTTCTACCAGTGTCAAAGTGCGATGACCACCAAGATGACTTGCCCACTAAGTGTCATGACATTCATGCATTAAGTTCCTTCAAAGTTTTCTAATGCAGGGTACATTGAGACGACCACCTTTTGCAATAAACAACCCGTTTCTAATTGAAATCCAAGGACTACTATCATGCTTCTTCTAAAATAACACTAGTGCCCCATAAGGAGCTTTTGAGGCACGAATGAACCCAATACCAATGAGTTTACTTAGCTGCTTCCATAATTCAGCTAACTCTAGAAGTGTTATCCGATATGGACGACGCATAGGTGAGCTCGCCCCTGGAATCAATTCAATCTTGTGATCAATAGGCCTTCATGGAGGAAGCTCTTTTGACAATTCTTCAGACAAAACATATTTGAAGTCTGCTATCAACTTGACTACTGCCTTCGAAATTGGTTGTGGAGCTTCTCTTTAGTCCTTACCCACCAAAGTGGTCACACATATTTACTCGCCTTTCTTAAGCCCCCTTTTCAACTAAAGAGCCAAAGTCCTTTTGTCTTTTGGTTCCATGATACTTGTCGGGATCATGCAAGGAGCATCGCCTAGCATACAAAAAGCTTCACGATAAGGCATCAATATTGTTTTAGCATCATGTAGAAATTTCGTGCCTAAGATCATCTTGAAGTCATCAATGAGAATTGCCATATAATTCGTTACGATTTACCATCTTCCCACTTTTTGGGTATGACCCTTGCAATATCATGGATCGATTTTTTCGTAGAGTTAATTGCTTTGATCATACTAGAGTCTCCTTCTAATTTGAGACCCAACCGTTTTGCTTCATCTTCGACAATGAAATTATGTGTGGCTCCAATGTCCACCATTGCTTGAGTAGCCTTCCCATTGATTCTCACCTCAATAAAAATCAATCCTTTAGAAGTTCCCTTCTGCTTCCCCAAAACCTTCACCTTTAAGGCATTCAACAATCAAAGAGCTCCTATTATCGATTCTTCTGGCTCATTTCCTGTGGCTTAATCGTAAGATGTCCCCTTAGCTTGTAAAACATTGATGAACTCTTTCGAGGGCATATCGCTACCCTCATCCTTCCCTGACGATGGCTTATGGTTGTTTCTAATTGAAGTTTTCTTCTTTTCATTCGAGTTTGAGTTTGTAACACCTCAGAACTTTGCGAGCGTGCCACATCGTGAGCGCAAAAAAAAAACGAATAATAGTCATATTGATGGATTGAAAGAAATATTGATTTTAGAACAGACTTTAAAATGGATTGGAAAAAAATAAAAAGAAAAATAAAACAAAATAAATAAATAGATTATTTGAATTGAAAAAAATGAAAAGAAATCTGAAAATTTTCATGGAAGAACGATGGAGAAATTTCTAGAAATTGGAAGATTCGAATGGGAGGTGATACCGGTCATGGTTTTTGGATAAATAAAGAAGCAAAAAAAGAAAAACCAGAAAATTCTGGAAATCAGAAGAATGAAGAAGAGTGATCTAGAAGAGGATTGAATAAAGAAGAACAAAAAAAGAAAAAAATTGGGCGTTGATTTTGGTGGTCGTGACAACTGAACGAAGAAGAAGGTGTGCTTGCAACTGGGCATGAATCAAAATAGAGAGAAGAATGACGATCGGTGTTGAGGAAGAAAGCAAACCAGAAATGACGAAGAGGATGCGTGCTTGAATTTCAGATTTGGGAATTTTCAGATCTGAAATTCTGCTATGCTTGGGAAGCTGCCGAACGAAAAAAAAAAAAAAAATTAGATCTGGAAAATTTTAGATATGATTTTTTGGGGTTGAGCTAGTGCCATTTGGGGTGTGAAGAAGGAAGAATATGGAATTTTTGGATGATTTGGGGTTTCTTTCATTTAGATGTGGTGGGTTTCAGATTTGAGGGTTTTGATTTTGGTGTTGGTGCATGATGATCGGCCAAAGAAGAAACCAAAAAGAAGAAGAAGAAATCAACAGCGATGCTACTGCTTTTGGGTTTTGTCACATGAACGGAAGAAGAAAGGAATTTTGATCTTAGATGCAAAAAAAAAAAAAATCTTAGATGCAAAAAAAAAATAAAATTGAAGCTTTAGTAAATATAAAATTGAAGCTTTTGTAAATATTTTGATGCTCTAATTATTATTTTGATTTATGTAAATTTTTGAACAAATATTGAAATAAGGAAGCTCCACATTTTTAGAATTCTAAATTAAAAGATTCTGCGGATATAATCATAATTTATTTAGGAATAATTTTTATACAATAAATGAGAAATAATATTAGAAGTTAAAAGCTTAATTATTCAAATTAGTTGAAAACATGAAAAATAAATCTTTAAAAGTTTAAAATCTTTTATAGGAAAGAATTAAAATTTTAGGCCCTGAAACAAAATTTTTAACATTTAGGAGTCTTATTTTATTTGTAACTAATTTATTTACAATATGAATAAAATTATTTAAATTGTAAGAATTCAGAGATTTGAAATTTATCAAATTATTAAGAAAGAATCTTAAGATGAAATAATATTATTTTGAAACTTAGAATTTAAGAAATCTATAATTTAGATTTATTAGTTTGAAAGTGAATAATTTATTTTAAAACAATGACTTAAGAATTTTTATGTGATAAATTAATAATTTAGAGCTTAGTTCGAATTAGATATAAAAATCCTATTTAAGTGGAATGAAATTTATATAACATCAATAAATTATTTTCTAAAACTCAAATTTAAATAATAGTGTTTTAAATTATTAGTTCTAATCTAGATAAATTACTTAGAAATGAATAAGTCTTAGAAACTTGAAAATTACTTATAAAAGTCTTTATTTTCAAATTAAGGAAATTTAGAAGACTTAGAAATTATTTTAATTAGAATATATAATATTCTAGAATTTAAGAATAATCCTAAATTAGTTGAAGTTGATATCTCGACTACATAATTAATTTAAAAATTATTTAAGTTTAAAAAACATTTTGAAAAAGATTAAATGTGAATTAAGAATTTAAAGAATCTCATTAATTGTTGAATTACAGATTTTACAAGTTAGAGTACCAAATAGCTCGAAGGAAAGCAAGGCGGCCCTGAAGATCTGTGAAATCAGATGGGCGTGATTTTTTTGCTCTTACATATTATATAGATTTTAAATTCAAAGCATTTGTTTGAATAGTTCTGGATTATTAAAATTTTATTATGAAATTGTTTGTATATTTGAATGATGTGCGATGAATGATTAATTAATATTTGCATGCATAAATAGGAAAATCATGTACTTAGATTCTATTATGTAATCGTGCACTTTATTATTTTAATAGCATGCATTATTTGATTAATTTTTTGTAAGTGAATGATATTTTGGTATGATTGGATTGTGTGTGAAATTAAAATAAGACGAAGGATTATTAAGAATCCATGTATTATTGCAATTGATGAGCCTAAAGCGGATCAAGGTAGTATCTCCTATAAGCCACTACTTGAGATCGACGAGCTACAAGTCGGATTGTAGGTATTTTCACCCTTGAGCTGCCTGCGAGAGCTCGAAGTCTTTGGGAGACGGTACGAGCTGTAGTAAGTACACTCTCCTATGCTGTGATAGTGATGACATGATTGATTTTAGATGGTACTCGAGACTTTTTATGATTAGACGAGATCACGGGGAATACTGAGAGGCATCTCAACCCTCTTCTGGTCTCAAACATCAACCAAAACCAAATGAATGTTTGAAACAACTAATGTGTGAAAGTGCTTGTAATGTGTTAAGTTTTGATTTGTATAATGCATGTAATGTATAGGAATGATCTACTGGGCTTTCAAGCTCACTCCTAATTCATTTTTCAAGAACACTTGGACGTTGTGCATAATAGTCCACGTCAGAAGACTCACACTTTCTATTGGATGCCTCATGGGGAGGTTGTCGGGGGTAGGTGACTTTAGAGGTTATATTTTATTTAATTAATTTTAATAGAATTACATGTATAATTCACTTTTGAATTTATTTTCACTATTTTACAAGTAATCATTTTGAATTTGAATTTTTGCTGCATGATTTATGATTCACGATTAATGACTTATGATTTATGATTTATAATTTTTTATTTAAATTTGTTTCATCTAACTGCGAAAATCTGGTGAATATAATGAGAAACTCTTTGCATCTTTTGTTTTGTATAACATATGTTTTTAGATATTTATTTAGAAATATCTTACTGAAACTTGAAATTGAAGAAAATGATTTTTGATAAAATGAAATTTTTAAGTAGCATTCCGATTCTCAACGGGCGACGACCCATAACACGTGAGGAGAGGTTCGATTGAGAATCGGGGTGTTATAGAGTTCGAGTTGTAGTTAGTAAAACGTTCCACAACAGCTTGAGCAGATGCATAACCTCAATTCATTGCCGTCGTAGTTCTGTCTAAGCCCACGACTTTAATCCATCCAAGAAGAAGAACAATTTCTCCTTCTTGATCATGTTCGAGACATCTAGCGTTAGGGTCGAAAATTGTTTCACGTATTCTCGAACACTACCTATGTGTTGTAGTCTTTGTAGGTTCTGCTTAGCTAAGAACTCGATATCTTTCAGAAGGAACTAACACTTGAGTTACCTCTTGAGAGCTTCCTAAGAATCAATTTCAATCAACATGTTTTGGACATCCCGATATCAATTTCACCAACATAGCTTGGCATTTCTAGTAAGGTACATTGTGGCTATGGAGACCTTATCCTGTTTGGTCTATGGCTTCGCCACATTTAGGTATTGCTCAATATCAATAAGGAAGTTCTCTAATTTCTTTGCATCTCAAGTCCCACTGTAATGCTTCAGTTTAGGCAACTTTACCTTTCGCATTACCTCCGGCTCTCATGGACCACTTGTCCCAGCTAATCTCGTGAGAAAAATTTATCCCCCCATTCACATTGTCTAGTTGACCTCGGATTTCTCAAAATGCCACATGAGTCTCCTCGCTCACGACATCAAGGCCTTTATTGAAGGTGTGTCGAACCTGTTCAAGTAGCTCAATACGTTCCACCAATTGCTCCATAGTTGCCATCCATTTTGCACTTTGGGAAGCTTGCCTCTCTTGTTCCTCAAGGCGCTCCCTGATGGACTTGTTTTGGTTTGCCATTATCTCGTTACTTGGCTTTGATACCACTTTTTATGGGCTATGTGCTAGTTAAGGGACACCCGTGAGGCACCTAGCTAAGTTAACCAGTTAGTAGGATCAGTCAATCTGCAAGTAAAGAGAAATAGTACACACAAGCACGAGCAACAATAAAGGCAATAGTAATAAAAGGAACTTTTATTAATATCTAAATGTATTGGGTACACGAATGAAAATACGCACACAACCCTTGGGGAGCAGGTAACACTCGAAGACCATGTGCTAGCAATAGCACGCAGCCAAAACGATGATTGTGATAGCTTTACAAAGGGACACTAGAATGTAGGGGATACCTATGCACTACTTTAGGCGACTACCACCACTCCTAGAAGGTAGCTCTTAAGCTTTTCAAGTACATCCAAAAGGAAATATTAAAAAGTGAGGCCAATCATACTAGACCTTTTGGAGGGTCAAACGAACTCCGATTGAGACGAAACGTAACAGATCCTCTAATATGGTTATGGTGCATGTCCGTACATGAACGTCACAATGGGACAAAAAAATGCATGGGCCATGTGGCTTGTGGGCTAGGCTGAAATAATGTGCAGGCTGAGGCCCACACACATGTTTCTTCCTTCCCCACTGTTATCCTTTTCTCTCTTGCTACACTTGTTTTTTGGGGCACTTGGTTTGGTGTCCCATCCTCTACCTTCTTCCTCTTCTAGTTGTCTCCACACCTGACAAAAACTAGTGAGGAAACAACCATTTGGGAGCTTGAAAACCCCTCTCTAATACCCCACCTGTGCCTCACCAAATAGTATAGCCATGAAAGAAAAAAAAATGAAGCCTAAACCTAGGTGATCAATAGAGTTGAAATTTAAGTTGAATGGTGATTACATCAAGTTCAAGTTTTGCAAGGGCCATAAAGACAATTTTGTGAGCATCCTCTTGAGGTAAAGTGTTCTATTTTGATTTATTTCATGTAATATTTAAGTACCTTATATATTGGTTTATGAGATTAATGCATAATTTGCTTGGAATAAGAGTCAAAAGTGGACTACTTGCAAACTGTGACAACATCACCCTGCTTTGGAGGCAAATTTTGAAGTACTTAAAAAAGTTTGTTCGAGCTACACTTTGGCGTGATTAATCTTGGTGCTCAAAGGCACAAAGAGGTATAAGTCTTTTTTTCAAATTATCTTTGGTCATGAGTTAGCAGCATATATAAAAAGTTACCTTGGTTGCCAAGATTACCTTATACATTGAAAACAATTCTAAGTGTTGATAGTTTGTAAAAGTTGTTTTGTAGAATATTTTGATGGGGTTTTGCTACTAATTTTATTGGATCAAAGCGTGATTTTAGAAGTACATATTGTAAGGTTGGAAAATATGCTAATATTGTTGAAATGGGGTTTTAAAATTTCATCAATTGATTAAGGAGCTTTCATGGGAAACCCATGGTTTATGTAGATTTTTGGAGGAACTTCTTATCTTGCTTAAAAATCTTATAAAAAGAGGAATCATAAAATTATATTTTAGACTCAAGTAACCTTAAAGAATTCTATTCTATGATAAATATATCAAAATATGGGTTTGTGAAAATGATTTGTGCAACAATTAGGTTATAATAGTTTGAATTTCATAAAATTAATAACCTAGAAAATTTCATACATCTTGTAAAAGTTTCCGACTACACTCTTGTAAAGGTAAAAAATTAGTTAACTAACAAATTTCATTGTTTTGAGTTGAAAAACTTTGGTGGATATCTTTCTGAGCACCTCAAAAATAAGTGTACAAAACATTGTTCACAAATAATAAGGGAAAATATGTCAATTGATGCAAAATATTGTCCACATAAAATTTTAGAGTTTCAAAGGACTACAAATTCACTTGCAAATCAAATTTAAAAAAAAAATCATAAAAATGCAAACCAAAATTTTGAGGATTATTTAAAGGGTATAGGTTAGATTTGAAAATTTTTGTGATGATCTGATTTAGGAGTGATTGTAAGAAAATTGTAAATTTTATCATTAAGTGATGACAAAGTGATTAGAAATTTGACTAATCATAGAAATTGAGAATTTTGATCAAATTAATCTTGAATTGACCAAATTTGACAAGACTTACCTAAATAGACCAAGTTCATTGTTCATCGTAGCAAATGGTCAAGTTTGCAATATTTGACGAACTTAAACTAACTTTGACCAAGGTTGATCAATAGTTGATGAAGTCAAATTTAAGTTGATTGAGACTGGTTAAGGATTGTATAGTTAAGGTCAAACCAAAAGTTTCACAAAAAATTAAGTTAAAATTTGAATAATACAAGTTTGAATGTAAATTGCAGGACTGTGTCGCGTTCGACAAGACACAGGTATGCAAAACCTAATGTGAGTAGTTTGAATTTAAACATTACTTGGGCTTGTATTTCTTACATAAAACTATGATAAATTAACATGTGTTAAACAATTTCATCTTATTTAAGTTAGAATTATCGATTTTGAGATATTAGATATACATTAATGATGATATCATAGGCTTGAGGTATAAGTGCAGGGTCAGGTTATATAATGTGATTGAGATTAGACTTGAGGTTTGAGCTCAAGGTCAAGACACATGACGTGACTAAAATTAGACTCGAGGTTTGAGCGTGGGGTTAGAGCATATGGTCCATGAGCTTGGCTTTTGACTTGTTTGAGTGGTGATGTTATAGGATTGAGTGCGGGCTTACGGTACTCAAAGAGTAAAACTAGTTTACAACCTACTCGAGTGGTTGGTAAGCTTGACTTATGACTTACTTGTGCAATGACCGTAAGATTGAATTTGATAATTTAAAACCCTAGCTTGAATATGGTTTTCAACTTGCATGTGCTTAAGACTATTTTTCTCTAAATTGTTACATTGTGTATGATTGCATTTCTCTATGTACCATACTTTTATGCACTGCAACACTATCATTATTAATGCATATATGCACTACTTTTAGAATGCTCGTTATAAGTGATATATTGAATTTCCTGCTCATTGAGTCCCCCATCTTTCTTTCTTCTTGGTTTAGTTATAGGCTGGTCACTTTTATTTATGTAATTGATGGTTGAATTGTGTTTCAAAAAGCAAAGATAAATGGTATATAAACATTGTAGATGAACACTTTCGCTTTATTTTTTTTTTTTGGTAAAATATGTGATTTTTGAGAAAAATGCATGAATATTTGAATTTGAGTATATTTAGAAATTTTGGAAAAAAAATGAGGAGTAAAAGAAAAATTATACAAGAAATAAAAAAAGAAAGGAAAAAAATCAGATAAATTAAATGTAATAGGCGCTGATTCAATGTGCTGTGTGATGGTTAGTTAGACAACACTTGAATGCCAAAAACTCAAAAAATTGGTGATGTATCAAGTAGTTTTGCATAGTGAGATAGTGTTTTTGAGCTAACACGTGAAGCACACGTGTCATCAAATGGGTTGGTTGTTAGCATGAGGTAGTGGTTCATGTTGCCACCTATCCATACATGTCTTTCACGTGTTGATAACAAACCATGCAAAGGTGGCCATCCACATAAGTTGTACAACAACAACAACAACAACAACAACAACAACAATTGCACTTGTTGTTTGGGTGGTAGCTTTAGACACACATGTCATTTCCTGGATAACTAGGAGCATGAGGTAGTAGTACCATGTATTAGAATATGGGCCACATGTCACCCTAAAGCATGCCAAAGTTGCATATAAATAAGAGTCCCCACCCCACACATTGTTCCACTATCTCAATTTTGAACTAACTTTGGGTTACTCTTAGGAAAACACGGTGAACAAGTGTGATGCAAACTTGGTGGGTATTGGAAATAGGAAGTGAAGAGAGGAGAAAGCCCTTGAAAGCTTGGGGAATGAATTTCTGATGGAAGAGAACGAATGTCGTAAAGTGGGCTCGTTATTAAGACAATAAGGTATAAAATCTGAACTATTTCACTAATTATTTTAGGGTTTGATTTTAATGATGTTAGATAGTGTTTTATAGAGATTTTTGGTTGCTAATTCATCACTAACATATGTGTAACGACCCGTATATTTTTAATATATATTTTCGTATATATTTTTTAGAAATTCTAATGGAAATACATGAATTATTCTCCTTTTTTTTCTAATTTTGAATTACTTATTGAAGAAAAATGGAGAAAAATGGAGAAAAACGCAAATTTGAGGAGAAAATATGTGAAATCATAAGAAAATGTGATTTCTGTAGAGAAATAATTTTTGGGATTGATTTTTTAAAATTTTTAGAATAATTATGAAATTTTTAGAGAAATTAATTGAATTTTTGGGAGAAAAATGTAAATTAGGGGTAAATTATTCAATTTTAGAAAATAATTGTATAAAAAAAAAGAAAATGGTGTATAATTAGAGAATTTTGGTAAAGAATGATAAATAAAATAATTTTAATAATTTAAAAAAAATACGAAATTTTGATATATATATATATATATATGTCTATATACAAAAAATAAAAAATAAAAAACAAGCAACAAAAAAAAAAGGGTTAAATGATGGAATTGGGCCACCTAGGTAGCCCAGGGGCATGGGCCTGGGCTGCCCAAGCCCATGTGGGCTGGGCTGGGTGCACAACACAGCCCACCACCCCTTTTCCCTCTCTTCCCTCTCCTTCCTTCCCTTCCTCATTTTCAGCAGAAAAACAACATAAATTGTGCAAGAAAATCAGTTTTCTTGGTGGTTTTTGCCCATTGTTTTGATCATCAATACATTCCCCCAATAGCTCCCCATGTTCCCTGGAACATTGAGCCATGAGCCAAGGCATTATCAGCTGGATAGATTGCAAAAATATCGTCCAAACCAATTACAAAAAATACTTGATCTAATTTTTCTTCACTTTTGGCTTGCAAACCCACCACTTTCAAACCTCAGTATCTCTCTCATCCAAAGTCTGTTTTGAACGTTCTTATAGTCATTGGAAAGCTTAGACTGCCCTCTTCAAGAAGGTCCAAGCCATTGATCATGTACACAGACCATTTGGAGCATAAATGGCCATAAAACTTGTTGTTTGCGACTACAAAAACCCAGAAACGTGTGTTGTCCGAGTTTTGCAAGGCCGATATTTCGTTCATCCGAACTCCGATCTTGAGATACCATAGCTTGTTTTGAAGCTTATAATGTCTACTTCAACTTTCATTCTATGAGAAACACCAACTGACGTCTTGAAACATGCAGAAAATGGTGTCGAAGGGGGGCTGTTCGTCATTGCGAAACCCTGAAAACCAAACAAGTGTGTTCGGTTGAGTTTTGTGAGCCGATTTCTCCCTCGTCCGAGCTCGGATTTTAAGGAAATATAGCTCTTTTCAAAGCTTGTTATGTCTACTTCATTTTCTATTTTATGAAGAATGGCTAATGAGAAATAGGCTGCCGAACATGCTAATCTGATACTTAGAAACAATTTTGGAAAATCTGTCATGATACCATGATTTTGTGCTTGCTGTTATGAATTTTTAAAAATACTTAGATATGTCTGATTTTCCTGAAATTTGGAGCATACGTTTATGAAACAACTAGGAATGTTGTGTAAAAATTTGGTCACAAATAGATAAGTCTAAGGGGGTTAAATAAGTTGTCTCTTGACTGTCTGTCATATACAATCCGAAAAACAAGATTTTTTTGATATCACCCTTGAAAAACATACTAAACGGGGTCCAAAATTCATGAAATAAAATTCTTGAGATACCTTAGGAAGTTTAGATCATAACTGGAGAATATTGCACAAATCCGATATACGGATTGACAGCAGAAAAATTGTGAAGTCCTGCTGCGCAGTTAGAACAAATAGGACCAGATTTGAGCATCTCTATGATTCCACCCAAAAACCATAGTAAATGAGATCAGAAAATTTGAAACAAAAATTTTGGAGAACATTTGAATGATTTAGATCAAATCTAAAAAATTTCGCATAAATCCAACGGCTGGATTGATTGCAAGAAAATTGACAAATTTTATGCACAAATTAAACTAAAAGGCTTAAAATTGGCTACGTATTAAAAATTGGGAATTTTGACCCAATTGACTTGATTTTGACCATATTGACCAATGATGGTCAAATTTGACTAAGGAGACCGAGTTTGACCGAGGTTGACCAAGTTTGACCGGTTGACCAGACCGAGTCGAATTTTGGGTCGACTAAGACCAACTAGGGATAGTGGGACCGAAATTAAACAATTTTTCATGAGAAACTGAAGTTGAGTTAACATAATGCAGATTTGAGCGTATATCGCGGGATTGGGCCGAGTGTCGAGGGGACATCGGTGCGCAAGACCCGAGGTGAGTAGTTTGACCTAGTTGTTATCTTTTAACTGTATCCCTTACATGAAAAATGCTTGAAATTGTCATCGATTGAATGGTTTCATGTGTTTGAGCTACATGGGTTGATTTGAAATATATGTAGTCGTACACCGATAGTGAGACCATAGGCTCGAGGTCCGAGCACAGGGTCAGGGTACACGATATGATTGGATTAGGCTCGAGGACCGTGCGATGGGGTTAGGGCATATGATCAGTGCACCTAGCCTCAAATCTGCTCGAACATGGCACTTGAGGACCGAGCGCAGGGTTAGGGTGTTCGATGAATGCGCCTAGCCCTTGACTCGCTTGAGTGGCCGGTACGCCTGACTCATGACCCGATCGAGCAGTGACCATAGGGTTGTATTGATGATTTAAACCCTAGTCTGGGTATAGTTTTGAGCTGCATGTATTTAAATTACTTTTCTTTAACTGTTGCACTATTTATAATTGTTTTACTACATACCATGCTTTCAATTACTACTCATGCATACATGCACGTTTTCGGAGTGCTAGTTAAATGATATACTGGTTTTCCTACTCACTGAGCCATGTTGAATATTAGGCTCACCACTATACTAACATTTCAGGTTCCTCAGCAGCTGATAGAGGGAAAGACGCGGTGATAACCTAGTTCCCGTGTGGTTCTGTATTCCCATTTGTTTCTATCGATAGGTCGGTCCTTTTTTTTGTAAGTCTGAACTTCTAAATGCCGGACTATGTACGCTTGTACTTTTGGAACATGATAACATGTAATACATCATTTACTTTCGCACTTTAATTAAATGGATGTTTAAATTACTCTAATGTGGCATGGATGTCGAGGTTGGAAAGGCTTAACGGCGGCTGGGAGGACTCGACTCGATGAGTCAATTCGTTGAGCCGTCGTGCCGATCGGGTCGCCCTTCGGCCTAGAGAAGGGGTCCCGACAATATGGACTTATGATTTATAGGAAGAATGAACCAAAATCAAAAGTAAGAGGTGATGAAAACACAACCGAAAATTATGCTTAGACCATGATTTTACACTTTTGGGTTAAAGAAGAAAAGTAAGATTTTATGTCAAAATTCATAATTTCTCATACTTATGCTCTTAGATATCAAATAAATTTCCTCAAAACATGCAAAATATTGAAAAAAAATGATAATCTTAATATAAGAAAATGTAGTGATAACAGTATAATATATGTTACTATATGTAAAAAAATTCATCATTTTACACAATTTTACATGATTTTGGACCCTATAGGTCATATAGTAATACTGAAGAAACTAGAATAAATAGAGATGTGATAATTAACTAAAGAAAGTATGGTTTAATCCTAGAATTTTCAAGAAAATGACCAAAATACTGAGATGTTGATGATATTTCACAAGATAATCGCTAAATTTGAGGAAATTCTTAAACTATAACCTATGTGAGTAATTTCTGGTATTTTCTTTATATGTTCTGCATTAAAATTATGTTGAATACATTATGATATATTTGATTACATAAAATGTTGATTTAAAAATTGTTTTATCTTGAATTATAACATTGCATGTGTAGAAAGTCTCTAAGTTTGGGAGGCTCAGCTACGAGTGGATATTGAGCTCTAGATTTTTAAGGCTATACTAGTCCGCTAGTTTGTGTCCCAAACTTTTAGGATGTCCTGGATATGTTGAGTAAGATATTGAACTTTGGATTTTTGAGGCTGCACTGGGTTTGTGAGCTTGTGTCCTAGATCTTCAGGATGTCCTATATCCATTGAGCATGATTAGTTGGGATTATGACATGCATGATATTATGAAATTTTACGTATGATATATAAGATATTTGCATGATTTTTTATTTGATCATGATATTGTACTATTACAACCAGTGAATTGATAATTGGCCATTTTGGTATTTACATGCATACATATTTTGGACATATGGTGTTAATGTAGGTTATTACTCACTCAGCCACGTTGCACTAGGCTCATTATTTATTTTATTTTTCAAGAACGTCAAGTTTCAATAAAATTTTATTATATTTTCTATTCTTTTGTATTTCTGTTGTATATTGTAGGTCATTTTGTATACCAACCTACTTTATGAACAACTCTAATGTACCCAACCTACTATTGTATTTTGAACAACACCTGTACTACTCTAATTGTTGAATAAATTAATCTTTTATTTCAATTTGATTTTCAAGTGGGAAAGACTTAACTATAACTCAGCAGGTGGAAGTGTGAAAATGACTTGTTGGATTATGGTACTAGTTGAGCTGCCCTTGAGGTTGGAGAGGGGACATGACAAGAAGCGTACCTAAACCCATTGTGATTCCAGTAGGTCGTGAGCATAGTGGTTTGTCTTCCAAGTCTATATGTAGTTTGGAATTTTTTTTTTTCTAATGGTGGGATGTCCAAAATAATAGAAAACCTTACATGTGATTTGGAACCATAACCATATATACAGGATAACCAAATATTAACCCTAATTGTTGAAAAACTATAATTGACACATCACAGAAAATATAAATATATAATAATTTTCGTCTCTACTCATAAATATCCATACTTAAATAATGCATTAGGCTCATGATAATTAAATCTTATTTGATCGCATTAAATGAGCTTAATTCTATATGATACTCTTTAAATATACAATTAGTTTTATGTATAAGCTCACATGTTTAATTAATACCTAACAATGCCATCATGCATAGGCTAAGGGCCCAAGATGATGTGTGATCTTTTCCCTTTTGTTGATGTATTTTTTTTCCTTTTTTGCAACAATTTGTCAAAAAAAGTTATTTTGCAAATGAAATTTTCCTTTCTTTAGCTTTATTATGTTGTGTGAAATTCTATTTACCTTGTACTTTTTTTTTTTTTTTTTTTTTTGGGTTATCTTGTTTGCTCGGTCCAAATGTACGCACTTAGATTTCTTTTCATGGTATCTAGTTCAGCAAGTAGAAACGGGCCTTTAGGTCAGCTTAATGAGCTTCTCTGTCTCAAAGGTTCTTAAACTTTGAGCAATTTTCTTATCATTTACTTGTCTTGGAAGCTCAGCCCACTTGTGTCGTGGCTTTTGCACCTCCTTTATCTTATCAGAAGCCTGTTTGTGAGCTTATCATTATTTTGTCTATTTGTTTTCAACTTTAGTATAGGAGAGTCCTTATTTGGTGCCATACCATACCCATGACAGTCCTTTATTTTTATCCTATTCATCCTGCAGCATGAGATAGGTAAGATCTCCATCCCTGGACATCAAATTAGTGTATTTCCTTGCCAAAAAATGTTGGTCCAAATCTTGCATTAACAAGCCTATAAATAGAGGTAATTTAGATTGAAAAAGATGGATAAAAGAATTATAGATATACAATATATTTGTGTTCTAATTTAGATCAATAAGAAAATAAAATCTTCCTCCTATTTGTCTGCTTCTTCTCTCAAGCTATTATTCTGTTTCATTGCAATACATGTGTCTTAGTAATTTATGATCTTTTAGTATATTAATTTTGTGTTTTTTTTTTCCTATAACTTTTATTATAATTCTAAGCTCTGTGTGTGTGTCCAAGAAAGACTCAGCTCTTTGTAGTTTTGTGGCTCACTACCATATAAATTGAATATCCGTGGGAACAAAAATAATAGAATATACACTTCTCTGTGGGCTACCCAGACGCATTCGTTCTTGCGTGAAGCACGATGAATGTGCCACTGCTCACGAGGAGCGAGGATGCTCCTATATCTTGAATGGAGCTTTAAGTAGTGCGACTCCTCCGCCAACCTTTTCCTCTCAGCTTCATGCTGGTGACCTATATTATATCCAGTTCTCTGCACCATGAATGTGCGCGCACTAGCCGTTCACATGCACTGCGGAGAATGCTACGGGGACAGTTACGATGTCGACCAAGAGGACCCCTTTTTTCTTTTCTTTAAAAAAAAAAAAAAGAACCAAGAGTGCTAAATTTATTATTATTGTGTTGAACAATAATTTAAGTTGGTCTAATGACCAACAACTTATTATATTCCAAGGCAGGTGTTACGCTCCTTTTCGACTTGAATTTCAAACCTCTATGTTCTAAAAATTAATCATCCTTTTATTAACTGTACGCCTATAAAAGGTTTATATAATATTATAGACACTAATTTTAGGCAATAATCTATCTCACAGATAGAGGCATACATTAATTATTATCGAGTATTATTCACACATTCTTAAAGCATTTGTAATCCAAATATGAGTAGAGAGAAATGTCTATTTTAAATAATACTAAATAGATACAAAGCTAATTTCTAAATGTCTAAATGTCTATTTTACATAACCGTCTAGTTTCAGATGATTACGTAAACAGTCACATAAGTAATAGCAAAATAAAAAATTAAAAGAATAAACAAGCCAATACTGTAAAAAAAAAAAAGAGCACTCTATACTTATATTAAAGATTGAGTTTTAACTTTAATGTCTATTAAGTGAAATTATGTGTCATTTAGAATATATAGCCTCTTCACATTAATGATTTGATATATTTTATAGATGCATATCGACATTTTTATTAGAAATACTCTTTTACTCATAAATTTATTAGCTCTTAAAAATATATATGAAC
>JAJIYU010006787.1:0-20061 GCA_030144865.1 Tinospora cordifolia | reverse complement strand
TTATTTATTAATTAATTAATAATTAAACGTGATATTAAATAAATATGTGAAATAAATTTTGTGTATAAAAATATAATTCTAAAAAATAATAAAAAGAGGTAAAAATAATATTCTAAGAATTTTTTTTAGTAAAAAAAATAAAGTAATAAGATAGAGAAGAAATTACTGCTTAACTTGAAAATGAAGTTAGGATTGAAGATGCCCTAATTAATTTTATCGTTGGTTGTTAAACGTTACGGATAAAAAATAAATTAGGATTGAACTAAAGTTTAGTTAATTACGTATAATGCCGGGTCACAAACAGAAGATCATGCAAATCTATCCATTTGGTTGAATTAATAAAAGACACCCCTAGCTTACCTCCTATTTATTTGTTCCACTTGTAATTATTTATTAAGCTTCTTTTTCATCATTTTGTTTTTTTTTTACATTTATATTGTAATATATTTTTATTTAAGTTAAAAAGGCAATTTTATTTTAGTGACATGTCGTAAAAATGTGAATTACTTAATTTAATTAATTAGAAAAAAAAATCTCTAAAACACTAATAGAATGTTAGAATTATGCATGCAAGCCAAATATAAAAACTTCTTGTATAACATGTTAGATTAGATCTTGCAAATATCATATAATTCCCTTTATTAGGAGTTCATGCTAGCCAATAAATATAAAACATGTGAAAAAATTTAGAAAGCATAGATTGAAATATGTGAAGTCAAGGTAGACTACTTGAATGCAATGACCAATAGATGCAAATTAAGAAATGATTAAGATGGTTTTAGTCATAGAGTTAGAAGTCTCTTTTATTGTAATTCTCTAAAATTTTTAAGATTTTTATAAATGTAAAATATAGAAAGTTATAAATAAGTTCATTAAAGTGTAAAACACATTGAATGATAAATAAAAGATTCAAAAATAAAAATTGTAAACCTCGAAAGCACATAGAACTTAAGAAAACATATAGTAAAGTCTTATGAGAAAATCAACCTTACGAGTAAAATAGTAATTTTCTATTTTTAGGATAAATTAATCAATTCACATGAAAAGTGAAATGTGGAATCTCATTGTATTAAACAATGAATGGGTTTTAAGTACGAATAATTAATTTAACCAACCAAAGGTAAAATATAATTTTGTCAGAGGGCTAAATGGTCATTTAACCCATATGTTATTTTATTGTTTGAAGATAGTAGATCATGTGTAAATCATATTTTCTTCTTTGATTTATGCATGAATAAATGTCAAGAATGTAATCTTTTAATTTTTATACATGAAACATGTAGATTACATCATGTCATAACTCATAAGTTTTAGAATAGCATATAGTGTAATATAGGGTAGATTAATTTACATGAATAAAATCATGAGATAATGATTATTAAATGTGAAAAGTTGTGTTTTGAATGAATCTTATCATTTAAAAATCCATTAAAAAAATTATGTTATATATATATATATATATAAGATAGTGTATACATGAGTATATTAAAATAATAATCACTAACGTTTAAAAAGGGTATAACACTTGAGTCTAATAAATAATATCATGAGAAAAATGAGTATTAAGGCTAAAAACATGTGAAATTTTAGAATAGTCGCTTGCTAGGATTCTTATCGTTAACAATAAAATAATAATTAGGAATTTCACTAATATATGGTTGTTAATGAAAAATATAGCATTTTGTGTTAAGCAAAAAAATTTATAGTAAAAATAACTTAATTAGTGAAAAATACATTTTAAAATTATTAATAGAGGTAAATTTTTCAAAAAATTAGATTGCTGGAAATTGAAGTAAAAAAAGTAAGAAAAATAAATTTCCAACATTTATATATATATATAGTAATAGAGAAAAAACAGTAGAAAAATGATATGAAAATTATTTGAGGAAATTCTATAGTGACTAGAAATGAAGTTAAAAATTTGAGATTAAAATGAAAGACCAACGCATTATTGTCTATTATAGTCTATAGCTATCTAAGGTGGTTTATGATACTCTATGATGATCTATAGTTGTATATAATGGACTATGATGGTTTATAAATGTTTATGTTGGTTTATGATTATTTATAACTATCTTTGTAGGTCTGTGATAGTCTGTAAACTTACTTAAGCCCATGAAAGACTAACATATTATGATTTATTGGTCTTTGTTTGTCTATTGATGTCTATAAGTGTTAATAAGCTTACTTAAACCTATGAAACCAACATAAACCCTCGCGGACCATCATAGACCACTATATACTATTTATAGGTTGTATTGTGTTTGCCTTTCATAAGCTCGGGTTAGTTCATTAACAACTATTGACATCAATAAACCACCATAAACCAACATACCCTGTTGTAGATCATCTTCTATCATAAATGCGTTGGTTTTTCGTAGGCTTACATAAATTAATTGAGAACTATAGATATACATAGAGCATTATAAACAGCTACGAACCATCATAGACCATTACAAAACCATGAAAAACCACCATAAACAATCATAAAACAACTTACATAATGTAATACCCTGGCTCCCGACTCTCTTTCTATGACGATTTGTCGGGGCTGCACGCGGAGATGGAGTGCCTATTTGGTGGGAGACGCCAGACTCGAGTCGTTTGCTGAGAGTCGGAGGCTACTTATTTCCTTTGCTATCTCTTTCTCCTCATTTCGTGCTTTAAAGTATTTATTTTAATTAAGTTAGGAAATCAATCTAGATACACATTAAACCAAAATTGTGACAACCTCCCAGTGAGGTATCAACTAAAATGACGGCATCGCATGGCTGGTCTACTCATGCCGTGTCAATGATTACCTACAATGAAATAATGGAGTGAGCTCGAGAGCCCCGTAGATCATCCTTCTGCATCACTAGCATTATACTAATCATAATACACAACATGTAAAAACTTTCATTATATTAGGGCATTTCAAACACTTTATTGGTCAATCCGTCGAGTTTTGAAGATCGAAAGAGCTTGCTCTCAGTGTCCCCGTGTGCTCTGAGAGCGAAGCCGGGGGTAATGCCCGATGACTAGTTACCTTTTAGGACCACAATCTAAGGAAAGAGGTCCTAAGTGACTCACAGTCTGATAGATCAATTAGCTGTTGTAGCCAACTTGGATGGGAGACCCACGATAACGCTATGTAGCCTATCATCACCTTGGTATGTATCACCTTTGTGTGTATTTCGTATATGTTACAGTGGTAACTACAAGATTTTTCCCAAAATGCGATTCTTGCACATGTTATCCTGTTTGTGGTCCCTTTTTGGGTCTTTACATTCAACCACATATAATTAAGCTTAGAATACACATCCTACACCTACGATAAACATTTAAAACATGAATAAATTGAAGAAATAACGTTATACCTCACGCTATTTGCTTTATCCTTTTCGTTCACCTTCAACACGAAAACCCCAACCTTCAATCACTTCTATTTTTATTCCATACACAACATCCATACTCAGAACACACCAAATAACAATGATTGAACACTCATTCAAGAGGGAAAACGTGGCTCACCTAGTTTGTCTTTGTGCAAAACGTGAACCCTGTATTCTTCCTTGTTTGGTGTAGTTATTCTTCCCCTTTTCTTGAGAAGCAGCTGAAAATGATTTGAGTGAGCTAAATTTGTTGAAGAACTCAAATGGAACCAAGAGAAATCGAGGTGAACCAATATCTGGAAGCAATCATGAGCTCTGAGAGAGAAATGAATGATTTTAGGGCTTCTTACACGTGAATTTCTTTACATAGTCCTGCATTACCACGGTCATCGACCGCAGTAACCAATGCAATACTTTATTTTTTTCTGGATTTTTTTGTCATTACCGCGATAATCACGTAAATGTGCCATTTTTACACATTTTCTTTTGATTTTCGGTTTCATAGCATTTTTAATAATTATTCTAAATTTACTTATACATATTTCATGTAATCATAAGTTTAAAATACTATTTCTTATTCATTTATTTACTTATTTGATATTTAAGTTGTTGTAAAATACGTGGCAATCTTATTTAATTTTAGAGTATTACACATAACCTTAGGAAAGATCGTCACATTGTCATATATAAGGATCTATATTGGTTTACGAAAGTCTACGATAGCCTATATTAGTGCATGTCAGTCTATGTTTTTCTATTAATGTCTTTAATTCTCAATGAACTTACTTAAGCTTAAAAAAGGCCTGCACATTGTTGTTTATGATAGTCTAAGGTCGTCTACAATAACCTATAATGGTTTATAGTGGTATTTGATGGTAAGTGATGATTTATGATAATGATAATCTATGATGGTCTACTATGGTTTATGGTGATCTATGATGGCCTGTGATGATTTATGTAGCCTATGTTGGTTTATTAACAGTTACAGTTGTTACATTAACCTATAAAAGACCAACACATTATTGTTTATGATGATATACTATGGTCTATAATGGTTTATAGTGATGTATGGTGGTCTATATTGGTTCATGATGGTTTACGATGGCCTATGAACTTACTTAAGCTAATAAAATATAAAACACATTATGGTCTATGGTGGTCTATATTGGTCTATTGATGTCTGTACTTATTGATGAACTAACACATACCACTTAAGACTATTATACAACATCATAAACCAACATAAACTACTATAGATCATCATAAATCACAACCTGTTCGTTTTTAGAGGCCTAAGTAAGTTTATTAATAGCTATAGACATCAATAGACCACTGATGACCATCATAGACACCTATATGCCATCGTACACCATCATAAAACCCGTAAACCCTCATAAACCCTCATAAACCATCATAGATCGTCATAAGTTATAATATGTTGGTCCTTAAAGCACTAAAGTAAGTTCGTTAACAACTATAAACTTCAATAGACTACTATAAACTACCACTGACATCTATTGACTAATGTAAAACATCATTGTTAGTTGCATAGCACACTAACTATACTATAAATATTTTATATATAATTTGCACGAGTTTAATAGGAAATTAAGTGTATTTGTTTATATTTAGTTATATATGCATGATTAGTTGCATATTATCATGATTTAATGTTATTTCTAGCATTTTTATATGAATATAATGTCCGATAAAGGTTTTGAGTATCTATGTAGGTTTAAAATAAACTGAAACAACAAATAACAGTATGAGAGAAGTGAAGAATGGTTGAAAATATAGATAATTTTGATTATAGAGGAAAAGCCAAACAGAGGAAATATTATGTCATTGGTTACCGCGGTTATCGTTTCAATAACCCAAGTAATCAGGGGAGAAGCCAAACGCAGGAAATGTCGTGTCACTGGTTACTACGGTAATCGTTTCAATAACCATAGTAACCAGAAAGAAATTTCTAAAATAGATGAATGATAGAGGTAACCAAAATCCAAAGTTCATGTTTTTGATTGTGTCGAGGTTACCGTGGCCATTGACTACGGTAATGCAATTAAGTTGTGTATTTCTAAATTTGTTTAGGGTTTTTAAGTAGTTTAATATATATAGGACAGTAGATTAAGGTTTAAGCATTCTTAACTTCGAAGATTAGTTGATTTTGATGGCTAAAAGCAGATGAAGAGTGAGAATAACAAAGAACCTGAGATTTTATATTCCAATTTTTTCTTGATGTTCTGTTTTATATTTAGGGTATTTCATGTTTAATGTTTATTGACCCTAAACAATAAGATCTCAAACTATAAACTAACTCGGGAGGGAGGTTTAACGGTTGGACTATCACAATATAGACCTAGATCAATTGATTGACCGGGAGGTTGTCGATTGTTTATGAGGTTGCACATGATTACTATTTGTAAAGCATCAAATTGTTAACTGTGTACCTCAGGAGAGGGTATTAGGGAACAAAACTAATAGGTGTTAAGGTACTTTGGGAGATGACTTTGATGATAAAGGCTAGAACCTACATAACTAGGGGTTTAATGAATTGGAATATGAATTGAGGGTGAGAACAAAATAATTTAATATCCTATATAATTACTCAAAAATAGTTTTCAGACAGAATTTCATTGCTTTCAATTGTTTTCAATTTAGATTACGATTTAAACAAACCAAACTCAATTAAGAACCTTAATAAAGTGAATGTTAATACTAGATTGGAATTTGAAATAGTTAACTAGTATCTTTTCCTTGAGTATTATACTTAGTTTCTACCAGTTATTACTATTGCGATCTCGTACACTTGTGGGATTGACAACAATCATAAGCCAATATAGATTGTTAAAGACCACTATTGAACACCGTACACCAACTTACTTAAGCCTATGAAAGACCATCACCTTGTGGTCTATGGTGGTTTATTATGGTTTATGATCATTTATATTGGTGTATGATGGTCTTTGTTCGTATATTGGCGTACATAGTTACAAATGAACCTATTTAAGCTTATGAAAGACCATCACATTATGGTTTATGATAGCGTACAATTGTTTATAATGGTATGTGATGGTTAATACTATTTTATGATTATTTAGGGTGGTTTTACAATGGTTTTCGATGGTTCATTATTGTAGCACCCAAAAATTTAAATAATTTAATTAGTCGTAAATTAACCTTGGTTAACTATGGAGTCAACCACAATTGACCAAAACCAAACTGAATCAAAATGGGTCAAATCGACCATACTAATGAGTGGACAGAGAAACTTCAAAAAATAAATTCTAGGTCCAAATGGTTAATTAGACAATGAGTTTTATGTCAAAATGCTCAAAACTCCAAGAATAAACTAAGAAAAATACAAATTAAAAATTGGAGAAAAATATAAAATCAACCATACTGACACGTAAACCAAGAAAACTTGAAAATTATTTTGAGATTAAAACAATTGAATTTGGCAATGAGCTTCACAACTAAATGCTCAAAACGTCGATAAGAATCAATAAAAAAAATATAACAAAATATTTTGAAAAAAGAGAAGTGGGTAAGGGTTACTACCATAGTAGTGCAGACAGCTATCGCGGTAGTGCCTCAACAATCCAAAAAAGTATGACTTTTTGCCTTAAGATTCTCGTCAATCCAAGGGCTATCATTGAACCACACATGAGGATACATGGCATGCTGAAGAGACATCAAAGTCATACACCATTTCCTATGACTTGTGGGAGTGGATCAAATGAGACACCCTCACCTCATTTGCACACATAATACACCATCATCACTTCATAGCCTTAGTCAACAACCACCATGCACACATTCTCCCATTCTTTAAGCAAGCCATGTGCTCAAACAATACACCAATCTTCTAGCCTCCCGTAGTCTTACGCTTATGCACTACTAACCCCCAAACAAGAGATAAGAAAGAAAGATAAGCATTCTCTCATTTTATGACGAAAAAAAAAACAGAAAAAGAAGTGAAAAAGAAAGATAAAAAAGAGAGGAGAAAGTAAGTAGGATGTGTGTAGCACCCCGGTTTTTGAATCATTCACGGTTGACAAGTTTGCCTTCCAATTAGAGATGTATATGCATTCATATCTACTTTTGTCACATTTTACTATTCAAGAATATAGATATTACTAATTCACACATCACTGAGCTCCTAGTTTCACTAGGCTTTTTTCTATAACACAACAGAGTGTACAAATAAACTAATTCAAGAAATACATAATAAAAACCTTGAGGTAATTTATTAACTGAAAAAGACTTGAATTTAATATAAAAAATGATAACAAAGCTGTGGACCTGGTGTTTGAGTTTCAAAGACAAAATAAAAATACTAGTTGGTCAATAATAATGACACTCTACACCCACATATCTAGACTGAAAGTCATAAACGAAAGACAAGACATGATAGACTCAATTTGTAAGGCCAACTACCAAAATGAAAAAAATAATTGGTCCTGTTCGCTAACACAAAGCCATCAATGGTCACCTGAAAAATTTAAAGTGGGGTGAGCTTAAGAGGTCAGTTAATCATACACAATATATCTCAAACATTATTAAAACTAAAATACGGAACATGCACACACTTTTTAAACATTAGGTCATTCAAACAACTCAATCTTTTGAGTTGACATTAAAATCAAAAGGACTATCCTCGGTATTCCCTTATTGGTCTGGGATATCATTTAGAGGTAATGCTCAAGGGTTGGTTCCCTATTCATGACTCTAACTTAGGAGTGAAGTCCCCTATGGCTCTCAATCATTTCTCACCACTATCACCAACTATGATAGTATTGTCAATAAATCAATCTAGGTTGGGGACACCCACAATGAGACCAAATGGTCGATCATTACCTTGATATGTGGTTAAAAATTTTAATTATCTTTGTTAAGTGAGACAACAAGTTTAGACATAACTAGCATGCTCAATATCCTCAACATTCAAAGAGATGAAAACATGAAATATTTTGAAAGCAAGTTTAATACATAAGGTCACACAAATCATGTTATTTACCAAATAGCACATACAACATATTTTTGAAAGAATATTTATCATAGTTAGGTCATACAACATGCTATCAATAGTATAACATACACACAATCATCCAAACATTTGATAATCACATTCTAGCATGCTTTTAAGTATTAAATCAATATAGACAAACAATCATGCTTTATATTTAAAATCAAAATAATACTTAAGAGTAGGGTAATCATCTCTACCTCAATAGTTGTTCCTTTAGATTTTTGTGTTGTAATTCCAACTTGTCTCGAGCCTTCAACCTTTAGAGATTTAACAATTAGTCTTAGGGACTAGGACATTCTATGACATTTTAAAACATGATTTAACAATCATTTATCCAATATAGTCCATAGTGTACCAAGAACAACCTATTAGAATGTAATACCCTGAAAATTTGTACAAGATTTGACAAATAAAATTAAATTGACTTGGAGAAATTTATAATATTTCTGAGCATGAATTACATACATAAAATAAAGTAGGTGAAATGAAATTAATTAAGAAATTATATAAAAATTATGGTACAACTTTAAAGTACCCAAAAATGAATAACATAAAGAAATATAAATATGCGTTAAATATATATAGAAAAAAATTACATAAATGAATATATACAAGTATTTGATGCACATACAAATTTATGAAATTCAATATAAGTATTTAATAGTTAATACCATATATGTAATTGGTATGTTCATATACATGTAATATATTTGTATATAGGTAGTCATGTATATTTAATATGGATGTAAGTATTTGATAATTAATACCATTAAAATATTCATATACATATCGATGGTCATATATAAATATATATCATGTATGGATATATATTTAGTGAATAGGTGTATTATGTATCTTTATGCATCAATTAAATAAAAAAATCGGAATCGTGCATGGGCCACGCAATTCCAAAAAAAAAGTGAAAAATAACGTAAAAATATGAAAAAAATTTGAAAAAAATGCCCAAAACGCCTTAAAAACCTTAGAAAAAAAACTCTAATCTCAAATTCAAAACCATTGGTCGTCACAATTGAGAATCAATGGAAGGTTTTCATTCCAAAAATGCCAAAAATTTATGAATCCACCCCTGAAAGACCTTATATGAACCCCTTTCCCCCTCTTATTTCATTCATGACAGAGCAAAAGTTGATAAGACTCCTCTTGCCTTCTCTGCCTCCTTCTTGGCACCTAGTATTTTTTTAAGTTGTTCTAAACAGCTAGCGGAGTAGTAGTAATACATAGATCTAGAGCCAATAAGGGGAAAGATCTAAGATAAGCTCAAAAAATTTAGAAGGAACTGATTCTGAGCTGAAATGACTCTCACTTTTTACTTTATTATTTTGATTCAAATAAAACTTGCTTGGGAGTCTTACTTTGATCTTGCATACATGTCATATAAAATATGCACGCTTAGATTTATAACGCACGATCTATGTTGCATTGCGACTATGCTTAGAAATATTTAAATGATACGTTTTTACATTCAATATAAGATTAAATAAAGATCTTAACCATGTACCGGCACAGGGGCAGATGTTCCTTTTGAACATTCCAATCAAGGGTTGTGAGGTAATAGAGGGTTTGAAGTTGATCATTCCTCAACTATTTGGGTTTGAGTTCAGTATAGTAGCTCTTTTCCTAAAGATTGGATTATTGAGGGTATTCTTTTAGTCTTTAATGTCAATTAAAATAATATGTTGTTTGTCATCTAATTTATGAAAAGTGGTTGCTATGCATGTTTTATCTTGTCAAAATAATAGTTTAAATATTTGGGATGATACACTAAGCTTTTTAGCTCACGCCTTCCTCTTCAACATTTAGAGAATTAAATTAGTAAGGCTACATGAGAAAAAGCTTAGGTTATTTATATAATTTCATTGTAGGCATGCTAGCCCAAGTTTATTTAATTCAAATTTCGTTATTCTGCTATAAAATCAAAATCCTATGTAACATGGATTTCAAATTAGTTAATAACATTGGAAAATTTATTTCATGGCATCATAAGTCAATGTACACAGTAAGTCTTGATAATTTGACACACAGAAATGAAAGAAAAAAGGTTAACGTAACACAGCCCAGCCTCCCGAGCAGCCCAACATCTAAGAAAGAAATGAAATGAGGGGAACGCGATAATTGCACCCTTAGAACCACGTAGGCATGGGCAATGGGAGGTGGGGTGTTATATAGAAGGGTCAAAGTGTTGATTTAATTTTGTGTACCACAGTAGAGAAAAGGGATACCGTGGTAAATGAAAGCATAAATAAAACACGAGGGGCAAAATGTAACACATTATTGTGGTAATCCATAAGGTTACCAAAATGTAGATTATGTTAGAACACTACAGAACTGCGGTAACTAGAATGAATAGGAATAGAAAGAACACTACCGCGGTAATGCCATTCATTATCACAGTAACCAGAATGTAAATCTCAGTGAACAAGACTGGAAAAAAGACGTGCTAGCGCGGTAACCAAAATGCAATCATGTAATCCGTGAAGTTTTTCTTCCACCTCTTCTTTTCACATCAACTTAACATCCTAATATCCTTTATCTACTACTAGAATAAGAGAGTTAGGCATAAGTATATGATAGGAACGTATACCTTCCCAACTCGCCCAGAATAACTCATTGATGAGTTATATTGTAACATCGACTCCTTGGATCCTTTTGAAATAGTTCAAGCTTTGTTTTAATGGTGGAAAAACTAATATGAATCTCAGGGATTGTTAGAAAACTAGTTCTCACGATGGTTGGGAAAAAATTCAAATCAAAGTATTAGAACAACATATTACCTTCCATGGGAGTCTATGGCTTGAAATCTCAGTATTTTAGATGTTGTTCTTTTTGTTTTTTCTTGTGAAACGTCTTGGGAGAGAAGAAAAAGGTAGAAGTCGATTAGAGAGTGAGAAAAACAAGAGAACTCATCACTTCTTTATAGAGGGTGTCAGTTTTCGATATTTTGATAAACTTTTATACGAACATTATTTGATCTTTTTCACGGGTTATATATATAATTATTCATGCATTATTTAATCGTTATCGCTATATTTTTATACGAGCATTATTCGATATTTATCCCTACATTATACAACATTTTACGGGTTATTTATATCATTATTCACACATTATTCGATTGTTATCGCTAGATTTTATACACGCATTATTCAATATTCATCCTTACATTATAATACATTTTATTGATTATATATATACCATCATTCAAGAATTAATTATTTGATTGTTATCGCTAGATTTTTATACATATATTATTTAGTTTTTATTTGTACATTACACCACATTTCACGTGTTATATACACCATATATATTATTCAAGCAATATTCAATCAATATTCCTACATTTTTATACGTGCATTATTTTAGCGTTATACATACATTATACAACTATTCACCATAATTCACGCATTATCCTATCGCTATCCCTACATCTAGATACGCACTTTATTCGATCGTTATGCCTATATTATACCACCATTTACGGGTTATACCATTATTCACGCATTAGTGGTATTATATAGGTATAATATATGAATAACGTATGTATATAACGTAATATGTTTACAACGGGCAAATAAAACGTTGTTATAGACGGTTATAGACAACGTTCACGAATGAATGTTGTAATAACTTATGTTCTTTTAACAACAGTAGACCAATGAATGTTGTAAAAGGTGACATTCGACAACGAGCAACTACGATTGTAATAATACTATAGAACAACGTTCGTTTGCTTGTTGTAATGACCTTTTCAACAAAGTTCCCATGGTGAACGTTGTTGTACACATTTTACATAAGTGATTTGACAATACACATTTTATAAACGTTGTTGTATGCCTTTTATTAGAATGGTCATTGATGCACGTTGTCGAATTGACGTTGTTGTATCATCAGTTTCTTGTAGCGTTTAGTACAACATCATCTTAGTTATATTCATCATCCATATATACCAATTTGGCATGAGAAAAACTGTGGTGATCAGTTTTGATCAATCCACGTGTTTTAAAAGAGAAACCCAATTTTTATATATGCCACACACTATTGCGGTAATAAATCCATTACCTTGGTAATCAGAGAATTTTTTTAGGCTATTACAACGAGGGGGGATGCAATGGAAATCTATTAAAGAGCTTTTGGAAATATCAAAAAGCCATTATAAGTATTTCACACTCTTCTTTCAATTGTATTTCATTATATGCATGAAATAACGGTGGTCCTGACCTTCTCAAGAACCGTCCTCTTATCAAAAGGATGAAATTTTCTTTCCCACGACACAAAACACATATTATTTACAACTGTCTAAAATGTGTTTTTGCCTACTTTGGGTGATACTCGTGTGAAACCAAAACCAAGTGAAGCACAATACTTAACACTAGTGGAAAGTGGTCACTGCCATGAGTACAATGCCTAAAAAGGACCTAAATCCATGAAGTGTAGACTGAGAACCAACCTCTTAAACATAACTGGTGGCTTACTCAAAAATCAAGATTTTGAACCTTATGGCCACCCCTATTTGGACCCACCTTTAGATTTTGTTTCAATCATGTCAAACTATGACCCTTACACTAAGGAAAAATATTAAGAATAAGCTTTCCAATGCACCTTCTTTGACTTGAAATGATGCTTTAAGGATTGAAACCAAGTCATTGAAGTTGACAACTTGAAGTAGATTTCTGGGCATGACTATCGACATAATAGTCAATTTCAAGGTCAAATCTGAAACAATGCGGACCAAATCAAGCCAAATGGCTATGGCAACTAGAATATTCATCCAGTGTGATATAAAATTGCATCAAGAAACACATAAATTGGGACTCAAAGGCCACATACGTAACACCCTGAACCCCCGAGTTATTATGTGGACTTAACAACAAGGTGGGTTTGGGCCGGTATTTTTTTACAAGTGACTGACACTAGACTTTCTAATTCTTTTATTCCAAGTCTTATTGAATATTCAGAGTACTTAAGTCACTTAGATTTAAATGATTAATCCAACAAGACAAAACAATAGAGATAAAAGAAATCTTTAACATTATTTATTTATTGAATAAATGAAAGAGTACATAACTCAAATAATACCATTATAACAAAAATCTTAAATTCAATTGTAGCGAAATATTAAAATTGGAAAATATGCCCTTACATCAAAATAAAAACTTTCTAAATAAAAGCAACTTAACTAATCTCTTGCATCTTCAAAGGTTCAGTTTCCTGAAAAAATGAAATTTGAAAGAGTGAGCACATATCCCAATGAATAATTAAAAAACAACCAAATTATTATTTCAAATCAATAAAACATCCAATTTTGAACACTTATAACCATTAGACGTTTCAAAAAATGCCTTGTTATATAGATATACTTAAATTGAAATGGGGTTTCAACCCTTGATGTTCTTAGCCTAATACCTCCCTTAAATAAAGAGACATTCCTTTTAGCCAAACTTCATTGGACTTAAGGCCTAACCCATATTCCAAGAATGTGGGACATTAGCCATATGAATTGATCATATGTAAAGAACACCAAGAGTAATCCTTGTTGTGACAATACATGATTATTATCTTTATTCATCTTTATTTAATCAAACATACATGGATTATTAACTAAATTACATAAAATCAGCACAATGATCATATCAATAACAAAGGCATGAAAGTCACATGGCATGCACCAATCGTCATAATAAACCTAAGTATGAGAGATATATACATGGTATGATTCAATGAATGAATCAACATGGCATACATACTAAATGGAAAATTAAAGCATGCTTATCAAACTGAAATTGAAACATGCTTGATAAACTGAATTTAAAATATGCATGAATATCCCATTAATCTAAAACAATAAAGTGGAGGTTCTAGAAATCACTTCCACCTTAATTGGATGAACTAGTTGCAAGCCTCTAAAATCTGACAGTACTCTAGTACTCTAAGACCTTCAAAACTCAAGAACATACAAGATCACTCAAGAACAATTCAAGATTACTCAAGAACTAAAAGTGGTTGCCAAGAAGAAGGCTAGAGAAAACAAAAAGGATCTTATCAGCTCTTACTTTGGGATAAAGATAATGTGAGTACAGGGGTCCTTTATATAAATTTTTTCAATGCAGATAGGGGGACGGTTTGAGAATCTTTGCATCAACCACTTTCCATTTCTCTTCAGTACATTTTTGGCATGTGGGGGTGCTTGTGCAACAATTTGGACATGTGGCAAGTATGGTTTCTTTTCTCTATTGTGCACAATCTTGGCTTGGGCCACTTGCTATCTTGGTTGGGCGTCAATATTGGTGTGATTTTGTGAGCAAGACAGCTTTCCAATATGTTTTAGTAATTGAATCTTCTCTTGTGAGTCTTGGATTCCTTTTCTTGTGAGTCTTGGATTCCTATTCCCTCTCTAGGACGTCAAGTTTGAGCATGGTTTCTTTCTAATTTCGGTTATTCCCTTGTGGTGCGCCAATAATAAAACAACATGAGCATTTTGTTTTTTTGTGTGTTTTAGAAACTTCTAAATCAACATGGGACTACTTTAACACACTTGCTGATTTTCTTTCCTTAAGCCCTTTTATTTTGGGACACATGATGATCTATACAATTTGTTTCTATTTTCCAACTTTTCTTACTCTTCTTTCTATATGATTTGTTTCTATTTTCCAACTTTCCTCATTCTTCTTTTGACATCATGGCTAGTGGCAAAATGCATGGATTATGGAACTTCTATTTTTGGATTCTCCTTGTGTGTCACGCCCCTAGATTATTTACATGTTAGTAACTTCTATCTTGGTACCCTTTTTGTATCCTCTTAGGGCAACACATCTAGGCACTTAGGAAACTTTCCTATTTGGTTTTCTTGTGCTCAAGGGTGACGACTAGGGTTTGTGGTGTGCACATTACCAATGTTGGTTTAGGAATTATCCATTCCTTCCTTGTTTCTATTCTTTTGGGCGTGCCAACATGTGTGTGTTAGGGTTTCATTTGGTTTCTAATTTGGACTCGAGCGCACTTCCATTTCTCATTTCACTAAGATGTTTTGAGCAAATGAACACTAAATTGATAAATGAAATGAACTTCTGATGAATTGATTATTTAGTTGTACATGTCATTTCATTTAATGTCGTATATATTTTTCAAGGTATTGCAACCTACCCTCCTTAAAAAAAATTTTGTCCTCAAAATTGCTCACTCTTACTCGGACATCGTTTCCTTAGGTATTTCTAGTAAAAAGATGTAAATACTTAGCCATCATTTCACTTTCCCTCCCAAATGGCTTCTTTCGTTCTCGAGTTCTATACCTTGCGATCAATGATCTTCACTGTCGTTTCTTCATAAGTGGCATCATCTTAGATATTTACTTCCTCGTAGTAGATTATGTGAGAGAGATTAGATTCATACCATCTCAGCATAGATACATGGAACACGTGGCTGAGGTCATTTGGTTTGGTAGGTCTAACTTGTAAGCACATTCTCTGATTCTTCTAAGTATCTCAAATGGGCCAACGAATCTGGGTGATAGTTTTCCCTTATATCCGAACCTCTTAATCCCTTTCTAAGGACTTATTCTCAAGAATACTTTGTTTATTATTTGAAATTCTAAGGGTCTCCTTCTCTTATTAACATAGCTCTTTTGACAACTCTTAGTTGTAGTCAATCTTTTTTGTATTAGTTTGACTTGGTTATTCATTTCTTCTACTAAGTTTGGCCCAGTAAAGATATGATCCTCAAGCTCGGGACAATAGGTTGGTGATTTGCAGGGCCTTCCAAAAATAGCTTCATATGGAGCCATCTTTATACTTACTTGGTAACTATTGTTATATGCAAATTCTGCCAAGTGTAGGTTCTTACTCCAGTTTCCTTTAAAGTCCAAAAACGCAAGACCTCAATGTATCATCTAATGTCTGTATAACTTTTTCAGACTGTCCATTGGTCTGGGGGTGAAAAGCAGTACTCATGGTGAGTTTACTTCCCAACTCCTTCTGTAGGCTCTGCCAAAATTGTAAAGTGAATTGAAAGTCTCGTCAAACACTATTGTCTTGGGTACACCGTGAACTATCTCTTTTACATAGAGTTCTTCTAATTTACTAACTTGGTCTATGGTTCTAATTGGTAGGAAATGAACTACTTTAGTGAGACGATCCACAATTACACATACAATATCTTCGCCTTTTTGGTTCATGGGTAGGCCACTGACAAAGCCCGTAGCAATGTTATCCCACTTCCATTCAGGGATAGGGAGTGCTTGTAACATTCTAGAGGGTTTTCGTTGTTCTGCATTCACTTGTTGGCAGGTTAAGCACTTGAGACATACTAGGCTATATCTTTCTTCATTCCTCGCCACCAGTAGGTTTTTCTGAGGTTTTGATATATCTTGTCACTGCCTAGATGCATCGTGTATATGGTATGATGGGCTTTATTCAATATAGTCTGCTTACTTCGTCCATTCTAAAGCACACAAATTCTATCTCCAAGTTTTATGGTATTCTCAGCATCTAACTTGAAGTTAGTATGCTTACCCAATTTAATTCCTTCTATCAGGCTTGTGAGCTACTTGTCCTGCCTTTATTCGTCCCTAATCTGATGCAAAAGATTCGATTGGCAGGACATGCTATGGAGATAGGCTTGTCTACCATTCAAGGTCACACTCACCCTAAAGTATTCGATCAACTGATATATCTGGCCCTTTTTCTCTTCCTGTTTGTTGAACTTCCTACTCAAGGCATTAGCTACCACATTGGCCTTCCCCGAATGGTAGTGTAGTTGCAAATCACAGTCCTTAAAGAACTCCATCCATCTTCATTGCCTGAGGTTTAACTCTTTCTGGGTGTAGATGTAATTTAAATTCTTGTGATTTGAAAATAGATCGAACTTCTCACCATAAAGATAATGTCTCCAAATCTTCAGAGCAAACACTATCTAAGTCATGTGTTGGGTAGTTCTGCGCATGGATCTTTACTTGTCGCAAGGCATAAGCAACAACTTTCCTTCCTGCATTAGGACTACACCTAACCATTCTGCGAAGCATCCGCGTATAGAACATAAGTGATACCATGAGTTGGAGTGACCAAAACGGGGCCCGTAGTCAATCTATTATTCAGTTCTTGGAATGTTTGTTCGCATTTCTCATCCCATGTGACTTAACTCCTTTCCTGGTCAACTTAGTCGTGGGTTCTGCTAACTTGGAAAAGTCTTAGATGAAACTTTGGTAGTATCCAGCTAGGCCTAAGAAACTCATGATCTATGTAACTATCTTTGGTTGCTTCCAGTTCATGATGGCTTCCACCTTCTCGGATCTATAAAGATGCCTTTTGTTGATAATACATGGCCAAGGAATTTGATCGTCTTCATCCAGAATTCACATTTGCTGAACTTGGTGTACAATTGATGTCTTCTAAGGGTCTCAAACACCAATCTTAAGTGTTCATCTTCTGACTTAGAATAAATCAGGGTGTCATCCATGAATACCACAAACTGATTAAGGTATTGTCTAAACACTCTGTCCATCAAATCCATGAATGTCGCTGGGGCATTGGTCAAACCAAATGGCATTATGGTGAATTCAAAGTATCCATATTGTGTTCTAAAGTCTGTCTTGTGTGTATCAGACTCCTTGATTCTCAGTTGGTAATAACTCGACCTAAGATCAATATTTGAGAAATGAGTGATTTCTCTTAATTGATCAAATATGTCATCAATCCTTGGTAGGGGATACTTGTTCTTTACAATTGCCTGGTTTAGCTTCCAGTAATCAACACATTGCCTCATAGGCCTATCTTTCTTCTTTATGAACAACATTGGAGTTCCCCACGGTGATTCACTTGGCCTGATGAATCATTTTTCTCTGGGCTCATTTAGCTGAGTCTTTAACTCTATCAACTCTATTGGTGCCATCCTGTAGGCCAGTATGGATATAGGGTTGGTTCCAGGGTGAAGTTCAGTCTTGAATTCAACTTCCGTAGTGGGTAGTAGTCTCAGTAAGTCATTTGGGAATACATCTTCGAACTCATTAGCGATTGCTAAGTCTTGGCTCCTTCTTTGCTTGACAGGATCCTTTTCTGAGAGTTTCTTGAACTCATCTTTCTGCCTTAAGTAGTTCATCATGGCAATTATTGAACTCCTTAGTAGTCTTTTCATGTCACCATTGATTCTATAAGTCTCCCCCGAAGGTAGGGTTATGGTTATTCGTCTCTTAGAGCAATCTATTTGTGCCTGATATTGGTCTAACTAGTCCATTCCTAAGATCACATCATAGCCATAAAATGGTAAAGTACACAAGTCGACAGAGATTAATTTATCTTCAAACTTTAGATTATAACTACATACTCGATTAGAGGTAACAATTGTCCCTATTGGTGTGGACACATCAAAGTCATGGGTAGTGTTTTCATTACAAGTTGCAGCCTATCAGCTAGTTCTTCAGAGATAAAAGATTTCAAGGCACCCGAATTAAATAACAATCTTATAACAACATTCAATAATAGGAACGTACCTTCCACAACAGAGATTTGTTCTTCTTGAGCCTCAACAACAACAATCATTTTGGCATGGTTCTGATCACAGCCCTGGTTCGGCCCCTGATTGGCATTTTGCCATTTTCCCTAAAGACAACCATTCTGACCTTCTCCTTGATTGTTCTGTGGATGCTATTACTGAGGAGCCTACGCTTGTGTAGTCCGGCAATTTCTGACTATGTGGCCCCTCTACCAGCACAGGTAGCACAGTCATTGTCTTTTCGTCTGTTCTAAGTTTGTGATGCTTTCTCGCTACTCTTGTTCTTTTTTTAGGCCCCTTGGTTGTCTTTTTCAGTTATAGACCTTTTATTTCTACCCCTCAAATTCTGTTCTAGATTTAGCTCCTATTCTAGTGTTAGAGCCTTCTCTAAGACATCTCTATACATCGCTATTCAGCTTTGTCAGACATTGTAGCCCTCGTAGTATATCTCTTTAATCTGGCCATTATCTACAAGTAAAAAGTTATTTTAGTATCCGATAAGGTATCAAAGTAAAATATTTAAGTAAATCATAATTCTAGGGTACACAACCTGTCTCCCCTTATCCTTAGGATACAAAATGTTTTTCCAAACTTGAGGACATAGTTGTCCCATCCATATTCATTCATCGAGTTCTTATTTCCAAGCTTTTCATTTTGTTCGTATTATAATGATTCTAGATTTATGTCTCTAGGTTCTCGATTTGTTTAGTGGCTTAGTAGTTTTTTCTTTTAAGTTCTGTTTGAGTTGTCGTTAGGTACAAGATTTGGTTTCATATTAAAGAGCATACAATATGAATTTAAACAAGTATAATCATGCGTAGGCAATCATATAATCATGCAAGTTCATGCCAACATCGCAAAATTTTAGGCTTTCATCCAAGCTGTAACAACCTGTAATTTTTATGACACATCAATTAATTTAAATAAAGGTAAATGTATATAAATACACGTATTTATACATTATTCGTGTACATACATGTTAATTACACACATGTATTAATAATACAAGTTATGTGTATAAATTAGTTAAATTAAATCATTTATAAAATGTAATTTATAAAGTGGATTAAAAATTAATTAATTAATTAAATTTGGGTGATTTAATAATAGTAATAATATGATGATGATGATGATTATTATTATTATTATTATTATTAT